>LGRX02002221.1:0-16706 GCA_001247695.2 Cymbomonas tetramitiformis
GCATGCCCCCGCGCCTCGCTCTCCTGTTCTTCTCCAGGCATGCCCTTGCGCTACTCTTGTTCCCAGAGTTTCTCCGAGCGCGGCCGCTACGCGGCCTGCGACACGCGAGGGTCGACGTTACAGTTGATGGAAGAGGCTCGGAGAAACTCTGGCATTACTTGGCAAAAACGCTCAAATGCCCGTTTTCGCTATCTCTTTTCCCCACAAATAGGTTAAACCAACAGCCGAAAACGAGGATACGATAATTTATTGCAAGCTGTGTAGTTAACGTAATGGAGCAAACTCGACGGAATATTCAAGGTATGACCTCTAACTATTATTTCTTCTTGCTCGCTTGCGAATGGGAGGCCTCTAGGGCCCTTTAAAACGCATGGCTGATAGGGTACTTTCGCAGATTAGCGCAAGCTAAGCGTGGCGGAGATGATGGATTAAACGCTCTATAGTTAACGGAATCGCTCAATCTCGACGGCATATTGCAGGTGTGAACTCTAAATTTTATTTCTTCTTGCTTGCTTGCGAATGGGAGGCCTCTAGGGCCCTTTAAAACGCATGGCTGATAGGGTACTTTCGCAGAATAGCGCAAGCTAAGCGTGGCGGAGATGATTGATTAAACGCTCTATAGTTAACGGAATCGAGCAATCTCAACGGCATATTGAAGGTAAGGGTCCCACCTAGCATATTTTCTATTGCAAGTAGTCATGAAAGTTGTGTAGAGGGTCCAAACGTAGAGGGCTGATAGGGTATGTCCGCAGATGCGGCATTAACCCCAACGAGCGAGAACGAGCACTCCAACCTCCATAGTTAACGGAATCGAGCAATCTCAACGGCATATTGAAGGTAAGGGTCCCACCTAGCATATTTTCTATTGCAAGTAGTCATGAAAGTTGTGTAGAGGGTCCAAACGTAGAGGGCTGATAGGGTATGTCCGCAGATGCGGCATTAACCCCTATGAGCGAGAACGAGCACTTCAACCTCCATAGTTAACGGAATCGAGCAATCTCAACGGCATATTGAAGGTAAGGGTCCCAACTAGCATATTTTCTATTGCAAGTAGTCATGAAAGTTGTGTAGAGGTCGCCAACGTTGAGGGCTGATAGGGTATGTTCGCAGATGCGGCATTAACCCCAACGAGCGAGAACGAGCACCCCAACCTCCATAGTTAACGGAATCGAGCAAGCTCAACGGCATATTGAAGGTAAGGGTCCCACCTAGCATTTTTTTTATTGCAAGTAGTCATGAAAGTTGTGTAGAGGTCGCAAACGTTGAGGGCTGATAGGGTATGTTCGCAGATGCGGCATTAACCCCAATGAGCGAGAACGAGCACTCCAACCTCCATAGTTAACGGAATCGAGCAAGCTCAACGGCATATTGAAGGTAAGGGTCCTACCTAGCATATTTTCTATTGCAAGTAGTCATGAAAGTTGTGTAGAGGTCGCCAACGTTGAGGGCTGATAGGGTATGTTCGCAGATTGGAGCATGGCCACCCCAAACGAGATTGAGTCCCCAAGGCTCTAAAGTTTGTCAAATCGAGCAAGCTCAACGGCATATTGAAGGTAAAGGTCCTACCTATCATATTTTCTATTGCAAGTAGTCATGAAAGTTGTGTAGAGGTCGCAAACGTTGAGGGCTGATAAGGTATGTTGGCAGATTAGAGCATGGCCACCCCAAACGAGATTGAGTCCCCAAGGTTCAAAACTTAGTCAAATCGAGCAAGCTCAACGGCATATTGAAGGTAAGGCTCTCCCCTAACTGCTTTAAGTCGTGAACTAGTCATGAAACTGATGCACACTTGCCCAATGTTGATGGCTCATGGGATATGTTTGCAGGGTGGGGCATCCCCTCGTGGAGTGAGAATGAGCACCCCGGGTTGAATTTTTGAGTGATTTCAGCAAACCAAACGGCAAATAAAAGGTGTGGGCTTCCCCAATATCGCCTCGATATGAGAGTGTGTGTGGGGGGCTTATGGTGCTCACGCAACGGCTTGTTTAGCTTGGAAGGGTAGGGTTTGGCGCGAAAGCATAAGGCGTGCACTCAGCCTCTTTTTGGGTTTGGTATTGTGCACAAAGATTTGGGACATGAGTTAGGTGACGTTTTCCATCCTGTGGTACAGGCTGTGGTGAACATGTGGGTATACGGATGGGTGTAGGGGGCTTAGTGAGCTCCCGGGGGGGTCCATTTAGGCTAGGGGTGTAGGGTTAGGTGCATTTGCATGTAGCGTGTCATCAGCTGTCATATAGTTTAGGGTATGGTGACCGAGGCAGGGAAATTGGCACATGATGCATGGCACCGGCTTAAAGTGCAGGCTGTGGTGAACATGTGGGTATAAGGATGGGTGTAGGGGGCTTAGTGAGCTCCCGGGGGGGTCCATTTAGGCTAGGGGTGTAGGGTTAGGTGCATTTGCATGTAGCGTGTCATCAGTTGTCATATAGTCTAGGGTATGGTGACCGAGGCAGGGAAATTGGCACATGATGCATGGCACCGGCTTAAAGTGCAGGCTGTGGTGAACATGTGGGTATAAGGATGGGTGTAGGGGGCTTAGTGAGCTCCCGGGGGGGTCCATTTAGGCTAGGGGTGTAGGGTTAGGTGCATTTGCATGTAGCGTGTCATCAGCTGTCATATAGTTTAGGGTATGGTGACCGAGGCAGGGAAATTGGCACATAATGCATGGCACCGGCTTAAAGTGCAGGCTGTGGTGAACATGTGGGTATAAGGATGGGTGTAGGGGGCTTAGTGAGCTCCCGGGGGGTTCCATTTAGGCTAGGTGGCTATTACCCGGAAGTACTGGTAATAGTACTTTCGACGCCGAAAGTACTGTCACAAGTACTTTCACGGCATAATTTTTTTCGGGGTCTTCCCATTATTGGGGGGGGCTGCCAATCATATCCCAGTCCCCTAAGGACCTAAACTGAGTTGTCTTATGCCCCATTGGTCGGCTTTCCACTTGTAGCCTTCTCAATGGATGCTAGAAGCCAAGGGGGTAGCATTTTTTGTTACATTCCATTGTTTTGTAGTTGCAAAGATAGTGCCCTCTCCTTTTGAATTTTTTGAAAGCACGCATTGGCCGATGAACAAGCTGGCGATCACTCAAATCATAACTATATATCGCATCTAATCATGTATGTGACAATAAATCTGATGACATGATGGCATGTATGATAAGTTGCGGGTCAAACCCAGCCCTACAAGTGTGTTTAAACTAAGGGATCTTATGGTAGGATAGGGTACACAAGTAGCATGCCGTGGATTCTCCCAACGGGCACCCTTGTACCGAGTATCGCTCGGAGATGATTTGTAACGATGTTGTGGACTATGAGACCCATTTTTGGGACCCCGATCGATGTCTAAGGTGCATATTTGAGTTTTGAAGAGAGTTCAGAGCCTACAGACAGCGTACCAGTACGCATACACAAGTAGCATGCCGTGGATTCTCCCAACGGGCACCCTTGTACCGAGTATCGCTCGGAGATGATTTGTAACGATGTTGTGGACTATGAGACCCATTTTTGGGACCCCGATCGATGTCTAAGGTGCATATTTGAGTTTCGAAGAGAGTTCAGAGCCTAGCAGACAACGTACCAGTACGCATACACAAGTAGCATGCCGTGGATTCTCCCAACGGGCACCCTTGTACCGAGTATCGCTCGGAGATGATTTGTAACGATGTTGTGGACTATGAGACCCATTTTTGGGACCCCGATCGATGTCTAAGGTGCATATTTGAGTTTCGAAGAGAGTTCAGAGCCTAGCAGACAACGTACCAGTACGCATACACAAGTAGCATGCCGTGGATTCTCCCAACGGGAACCCTTGTACCGAGTATCGCTCGGAGATGATTTGTAACGATGTTGTGGACTATGAGACCCATTTTTGGGACCCCGATCGATGTCTAAGGTGCATATTTGAGTTTCGAAGAGAGTTCAGAGCCTAGCAGACAACGTACCATTACGCATACACAAGTAGCATGCCGTGGATTCTCCCAACGGGCACCCTTGTACCGAGTATCGCTCGGAGATGATTTGTAACGATGTTGTGGACTATGAGACCCATTTTTGGGACCCCGATCGATGTCTAAGGTGCATATTTGAGTTTCGAAGAGAGTTCAGAGCCTACAGACAGCGTACCAGTACGCATACACAAGTAGCATGCCGTGGATTCTCCCAACGGGCACCCTTGTACCGAGTATCGCTCGGAGATGATTTGTAACGATGTTGTGGACTATGAGACCCATTTTTGGGACCCCGATCGATGTCTAAGGTGCATATTTGAGTTTTGAAGAGAGTTCAGAGCCTAGCAGACAGCGTACCAGTACGCATACACAAGTAGCATGCCGTGGATTCTCCCAACGGGCACCCTTGTACCGAGTATCGCTCGGAGATGATTTGTAACGATGTTGTGGACTACGAGACCCATTTTTTGGGACCCCGAACGATGTCTAAGGTGCATATTTGAGTTTTGAAGAGAGTTCAGGGCCTAGCAGACAGCGTACTAGTACGCATACACAAGTAGCATGGCATGGATTCTCCCATGGGCACCCTTGTACCGAGTATCGCTCGGAGATGATTTGTAACGATGTTGTGGACTACGAGACCCATTTTTGGACCTTGATCGAAACACCATAGCAAGACCCTACTTTTATGTTATCTTACCAGAGTAACCACTGAGTGTGTAATATGTTAGGAATGTGCGCTGCTATCATTCTGAGTGGGAATATAGTGGCCTCTACGTGTTCACATTAGAGTTTAAGAAAGTCAAAATTAAAAAAATCGTGCAGTTGGAGTAATTAGGCTCCAAAATTAATTTTCCTGAAATTAAATGTGGCAGTGTGTCTGGAAATCTATTGTTTAATAGTAGGGTTGATTCAAATCGGTTCGGCAAGCGGTGTAATACTAGTACGGTCATGCATTAATGTTAAGATCGATATATTTGATATATACATCACTTTATAACTCGCATGGATCGCAATATCGAGGCAGTTATGGCAATTTGGGTTTGGGTTTGAATGTGGCCAAAATGGCATTATTGTGGAGTATGTGACCAGCATTCCGCTTGGGAGGAATGCCATAAATTGTGCAAGCTAAACATGGATCAAACCCCTCAACTCAAAGGACACTCATCTATGGCAGTATATCGAATTTTAGAAATGTTAACGAGCTCTATACATTCACATATGCGGTCACCATGCACCCACATATGACGTGCACCATATGGACGGTGACTATGGAAATCACGAATTTTTCTGTATTTGATGAGCGCGGCCCACATCACCACGTGTTTTGAGCCCCAACCTTTATCATAATAGCATGCAACGTAGCACACGTTCGAACAAGGTCCCAATAATGTTGGGCACCGCTTTACTCGACATCCTAGGCCCATTAACAGCACCTAACAACACATCTAGTCGAAAGTACTTGTGACAGTACTTTCAGAAATTAATTATTTTCTGGTTTTTCACACCCTAAAAGTATGCTATAAATATACCAACCTAAACTTGATAACGGCACGTGTGAGTCATTTGGGAAATTAAAAAGGGTCGTAAATGAATTTTCAAAAATGTTAAACGACCCATATCACCAAGTATACCGGATATCACATAGTTTTAGCAAAGTACTTGTAATAGTACTTTCCCGCCGGGTAATAGCCATAGGGGTGTAGGGTTAGGTGCATTTGCATGTAGCGTGTCATCAGCTGTCATACAATTTAGGGTATGGTGACCGAGGCAGGGAAATTGGCACATGATGCATGGCACCGGTTTAAAGTGCAGGCTGTGGTGAACATGTGGGTATAAGGATGGGTGTAGGGGGCTTAGTGAGCTCCCGGGGGGGTCCATTTAGGCTAGGGGTGTAGGGTTAGGTGCATTTGCATGTAGCGTGTCATCAGCTGTCATATGGTTTAGGGTATGGTGACCGAGGCAGGGAAATTGGCACATAATGCATGGCACCGGCTTAAAGTGCAGGCTGTGGTGAACATGTGGGTATAAGGATGGGTGTAGGGGGCTTAGTGAGCTCCCGGGGGGGGTCCATTTAGGCTAGGGGTGTAGGGTTAGGTGCATTTGCATGTAGCGTGTCATCAGCTGTCATACAATTTAGGGTATGGTGACCGAGGCAGGGAAATTGGCACATAATGCATGGCACCGGCTTAAAGTGCAGGCTGTGGTGAACATGTGGGTATAAGGATGGGTGTAGGGGGCTTAGTGAGCTCCCGGGGGGGTCCATTTAGGCTAGGGGTGTAGGGTTAGGTGCATTTGCATGTAGCGTGTCATCAGTTGTCATACAATTTAGGGTATGGTGACCGAGGCAGGGAAATTGGCACATGATGCATGGCACCGGATTAAAGTGCAGGCTGTGGTGAACATGTGGGTATAAGGATGGGTGTAGGGGGCTTAGTGAGCTCCCGGGGGGGTCCATTTAGGCTAGGGGTGTAGGGTTAGGTGCATTTGCATGTAGCGTGTCATCAGTTGTCATGCAATTTAGGGTATGGTGACCGAGGCAGGGAAATTGGCACATAATGCATGGCACCAGCTTAAAATGCAGGCTGTGGTGAACATGTGGGTATAAGGATGGGTGTAGGGGGCTTAGTGAGCTCCCGGGGGGGTCCATTTAGGCTAGGGGTGTAGGGTTAGGTGCATTTGCATGTAGCGTGTCATCAGCTGTCATATAGTCTAGGGTATGGTGACCGAGGCAGGGAAATTGGCACATAATGCATGGCACCGGCTTAAAGTGCAGGCTGTGGTGAACATGTGGGTATAAGGATGGGTGTAGGGGGCTTAGTGAGCTCCCGGGGGGGTCCATTTAGGCTAGGGGTGTAGGGTTAGGTGCATTTGCATGTAGCGTGTCATCAGCTGTCATATAGTCTAGGGTATGGTGACCGAGGCAGGGAAATTGGCACATAATGCATGGCACCAGCTTAAAGTGCAGGCTGTGGTGAACATGTGGGTATAAGGATGGGTGTAGGGGGCTTAGTGAGCTCCCGGGGGGGTCCATTTAGGCTAGGGGTGTAGGGTTAGGTGCATTTGCATGTAGCGTGTCATCAGCTGTCATATAGTCTAGGGTATGGTGACCGAGGCAGGGAAATTGGCACATAATGCATGGCACCGGCTTAAAGTGCAGGATGTGGTGAACATGTGGGTATAAGGATGGGTGTAGGGGGCTTACGGGCCCCCTTGCTTTGCGTGCTTCATGTTCCGTGTTATCTTTCAGAAGGTTGAAATTTATTCCGGCATGTTTATTGAGGACCTCCACTTTGTTTCTCCTACAGCCTGCTCTGAACGACCTCGCCATAAGCCACGCTCTACTACTCTTCCTTTCCCTTCAAAAAGGGTAATATTCCAACTATTATTTCTTATTCCTCTCATTTTAATCGCGGCTTCACCTTTGCTCATTTCTCCACTTCTTGCTTTTTCTCCATTTACTTCACAGTTCCATAGTAACTGTTGCACGTACTTTGCGTGTTTCATGTTTCTTGCAATCTTCGTCATTTTCCCTACACTTTTACTCTTGCCTATTTTTTCTCCCATTGCCATATTATTCTTGAGGGTTCTCCAATGGGTTCGTTATTCACACTCAGTGCTTGACCTGAAAACAGGCAACGATAAGGGACGAGCTGTTCGTGCTTCCCTTCCTCACAACAATACTTGTCTCGCAGTAATTTCCTTCACTTTCACTTTAGACTTTACGTGGAATGCCTCTTTCATAGTTATCCCTAATCCTTGTAGACCTTTGCACCTCTTCAATCTTGTAATTCGTTATTTTGATATATATTGCTACCATCGTTTTTACTTGGGGTTTATTTCACATGCAGGCTCTTCACACCATCATGTCCACCGATAAAACCGACGATAAGCCGCACACGTGGGGCTCTTTCCACGACATTCAACGTAGATTTATGAAAGGGGCAGCTGTTAGCAACGCTAAAGTTAGAGTTCGCAAGACCGATGGAACCTGTTTCAAATTTACCTTAGGCTTCGTAGCCCATTTGAACTCACAATATTACCATATAATGGGAGCTCCTTGCCTAAATGCGGTGTCCTACAACTTGTGCCACAAAGTGTTTTGCAACTCTTGTTATTATGGCCACCGGTGTGGTGCCTTGGATACAGCGCGCACACCTCTAGCATAGCATGTTTACACTTACTTAATATGATACTCTTTATCCCTCTTTACTTGCCTTGTCTTATTTTCAAACAGTCTCCCTTTGTGCTTGTGCAGAACTTACTCCGATATCCGCGTCTCACAATGCGCGGTGTCCTTGTATGACGTATTTGCGTATATTTGCCGTACGGATGTCAAGGCCGCTCATAAACGAATCAACAACTTACTTCATGTTGTCACTGGTCCTACTATACCCACCATACGTTCCATCGTCCAACACAAGCATGCCTACTTCACTTTCCCACACTCTAGCTTCAAACGCCCAACACCGATAATCACATCGAACGTTCAGTTTCACCATGTGCTCTCGGAGTTTGCTGTTATCTTCGACAAAGCGTCCAGCTACAAGAAATTTTTATCCAGCGCCCAACAAGCACAACTCAAACCGTTTATCTCCGAGATTTATCCCAAGTATATCCAGCCTTTCTTCCGTACCGAGCCACCTCCCACCACCACCACGGAGTCCGCTCCACCTCCCCCCTGTAACGTGCTCTCTTCCTACCGCCACCTTCTTTCAGCCACGTGACCTCCCCCCTAACTTGCGACTCGTGTTTGCTAGCTACTTCGATATCACTTTATCCGGCCACCGTATCACCGCGTATACCACCGCAACCGAGGCCGCGGGATTGCAACGTCAACTCCTCTTGCACACCTGTGCCACGTTCGTGTGCAAATCTAAGGCCGCACAGAAAGGGTACACGAAAGAGATTTGGGTTTGTCGTTGCAATGACACCCCCTTCCGCACTAACAAGGCATCTCAGAAGAACCGTACCGCCACCGCCACCGCCACTCCACGTCCCACTGCCACTTCCGTCAGCTGTGACTGCAAAGCCTCCTTCAGTATCACCCCCGTGAAAGCAAGCTCCCTTCCTTTCACACCTGGCGCCTCTGACGTACAATATGTCAAGGTGGAAGCCGCACTCCTTCACACAGGACACTCCCCGTCATCGCCCACCGAACTTGCTCTTTCGCAGCTCCTTCCCGAAGCATGTGCGGAACTCGTCGATATTTGCCGCCTCCACAACAAGTCATTCTTCTCCATCAAGCGCGTCTACAAACACTGGCTGAAGGACTTCGTTCCCTCCATCGGCTTAGTCTACGAAGACCTCGATGAAGATTGTGATCACCGCTTCTTTCCTGTCCCCCACGACATTAAAAACGCAATCCAAGCCGCGGCCAAGTCCAACCGTCAAGCCACGATCGACCAAGAGTCCACCCTCTTGTACTTAGCTACTAAGGCCGAAAAGGGCAAGTTCTCTTGGGCTTTCCGCTCGTCAGGTCAACAAGCTCTAACTTACACCTTTGACGACTCCTCCCAAACGATTGGCTGCAACGTGTACACCGGCAACACAGAAGCTCAACGATTTCTGGAACGATCTGACGAAGTCCCTACTCAAGGAGCACTTGCACAAGTACTTGAGCCCATAGTCCCCGACATACTCTCACGCACACCACCACCGCCACCACCCTTCCTTCGAATCGACTTGCCCACCACCGCTCTCTTTTCCACAAACAGCCCATTATCAACCCCTGCGGACCTCACGGAGGTGATCTCACATGTGATCGAGCCCGCCCCTCACTTCGCCAACAAGTGGTTCCAAGTGATCGACACCGACCTCTTCAATTCCGAAATATCAACCACCTCCGAGCTTGCGTTTACGGAGGGCAAGTGTTATTTCATATTCATCCACGACGACTCGAGTCAGCATTGGAGACTCCTCATTCTCGACGGTGAAATTTCACACACCGCCTACGTCTTCGATCCCTTGGGGCCTGGAAACATCCCGGCTTCCTTCCTGGCTTCTTTAAGTCAAATCAACACCCACCGCACCTGGCTTATCCAGAGACCGCCTTTGCTGTTGGACGTTGGCGTTACGAACTCCGCTCTTTGGTGTGTGGAACTAGTATGCACCGCAGCAATCTTGCCGCTTTCACGGGCCTCCGAATACTACCTGCTACTACAGCATGTCGTCAATAACCACCTTAACCACCACGGGATATGCAACTTTGCCGACCCCAGTGTGGCCGTGCACGATCTTCAAGCCAAGTTACAGTGCAACACACACTACATCAACTCCTCGCGTACCGCGTTGCAAAATTTGTTACGACCAACATATCCTCGGTTGGTGTGCCCTACGTGTGAGAACGTGACCCTTCCCAATGCCGAGGCTTGCTCCGGTTGCCAATGTGCCCTTCCGTCCGCAATCGACTCTCTCGAAACCACTACCGCCTCCACCGTCGCACCCACTACCTATCGCCCCGCCCCCGCCCCCGCCTCGGCCTCCACCCCCGCCTCCACCCCTCCGCCTCCGCCCCCGTCACCACCACCACCGAGGATCTCCTTTCAGCTCGAGACGTATTGTTGGCGAAAGGCATGAAGCCGATCGTCAACTCCAACCTGCTCCTAGTGATGACAAGGAAGCAGAAGCGTATGCTTCGTCGGTATAACGATGGAATCGCCGAAATGAGACTGGAACCGGCGAATGAGACTCAAATGAGACAGGGTATTTTTTTGCGGAATTTTGGTTCCAGGGGCCATATAGATGTGGTATCCATGATAAAAAACGAACTTTGTTAAGAAATTTTGATTTTACAGCCGAAAAACAGCCAAAAACACTCCACGAAGGCTGAAAAGTTGGGATATCTGAATTTTGTTTAAAAGACAAGATTATTGCGATACTCACATATTTTGAAGTTGAAAATATGATATAATAACAAGGTAAGTTGAAAATTTATGAAAAGACCATGCATACTCCTTGCTTAGAATGTTTATTGGGGTATTTTTGTGTCACGTGAAGCCGCGACACACTGAAAATAAGTGAAAATTGACTATAACACGGGATAACGGTGTTGTAGGCTCAAACTTATCTTAATAAAGAATGTTCAAAACAGAAGACATAAAAAAACTTCATAGGGCAATGCTCCACAGCTGCGGGATGGCTCATTTTTAGCCAGTTCAGCTGAAATGGCTTAGGGTTTGAAGCGGGAGTGCAAGTCATGCCTTGAACTGTGATGAATGATGAAAATGCAAAGTATCCCTACTGTTCACAAGTTTCAAATATGGTCAAGAACCAAAAAAACACCACCAACAATACGTGGGATTGAAGCATATTCGCAATTACTATTTACACGCACGAGCATTACTCAGGGTTTGAGTGCAGGCTAGCCTAAGAGATGGGCGCTGGTACTTCCCCCATAAGAGCGCTGTACATCCGCACCACCGCCTGTGCATACAGTGCGTCGGCGGTGCTGCCCGACTCCCCCTGGAAGGAAGGAAGGGCTTTAAGCTCCTCCAACCTGATGCTTGCGTCGAGGGCGGCGATTGTGCTCTGCTCCTTCAAAGCAATGACGAGCTTCTGTGCCTCTACCCCGGCCGCTCTTTGCCTGTCAGGTACCAGCCTTGGCTGTCCCACAGGCACTCCTGGTGTACCTTGGGCGTCCAACGCCACGGGCATCGGCTGCTGCGATGAGCCCTGAAGACCTCGGAGAGGGCCAGCTTGGCCTCCGGGCATCAAAGCCTGCGAAAGCCCCATTAGAGATGGTCAGTAGTGTGCCAGGTTTCGGAACTGCGAGGGACATATATATATAAAAAAAACAATACAAAACTTTATATTCTAAAGAAGAAGGAAACCTTACCGAGATGAGCTGCATGGCGATCTCCTGGGTGTACTTCTCGCTGTTCCTATGGTTTTCCCGTTCGATGGCCATCTGCTCCTTCAGATCCTGGACGGCTTTCTGTGACTGTTCGCTGATGGCGTTGTTGAACGTGTCCATCGTCTTGTTGGAAGCCTCGGAGAGTTGCTGCTGAGCAACGACGTGTTTGTCCGTCAGCTGCACCTGATGCTGCAGGTGCTTGTTCTCAATGGCATCTTGCCTTTGCAACAGCGCTGCTTGGAGCTCCTTGGCCTCCTGGTTGCGTTCGTCCTGGTCTTTGCGCAATTCCTGCTCCCGAAGCCTTGCTTGCTTCCCCTGCTCCTCCAAGGCCTTCTTACTCTCCAACTTCGACTCCTCCAGAGCCTTCTGAAGGCGCTCGTTTTCCTTGGCAAGGTTGGCAACCTCAATCTGGGACTGGTCACGAGCACGTTTCAACTCTTCAAGGTTTTGTCTGTCGGCGTCGGAGTCGGTGTTCCTGGCAGTAGCGTTCCGCACGCTTTCGGACGTCAGCCTCAAGAACAGGTCCGCCATGTACTTCTTCATCTTGGCATCCTGTGAGCATGTGCAGGTTTGTCAGTCAACAGTCTGATCAAAACTTAATCAATACACCAAAATAGGGAAAAGGGGGCCATAAGTACCATGTCCTGGACCTTCTCCTTTTTGGAAAGAGGTCTGTCTCGCCGCTTTGGGAGGTCATCCTCTTCCTCAGACTGGCTTTCTTGAACGATGCTCTGAGAAGGCTCCTGCACTTCGTTTTGCACCCCAAAGGAACCGTGCAGTACTTCTTCAAGTTCCAACTCAGGCTCGTTGGTCTTTTCGCTGTCCGTAAGGTCCAGTTTCTGCCGTAAGGTCACCGGCGGCCGACAAGAGGAAGTCCGTTTCCTTTTGGTATCTGCTGCTGGCTTTGGTGGCGATGACAGCTTTCGTTTCCTCGTGCCACTGCCCAAATCATCGCCAACAGCTCCGCTTGCACCCTTCCCCTTGGCCTCGCCAACAGCTCCGCTTGCACCCTTCCCCTTGGCCTCGCCAACAGCTCCACTTGCACCCTTCCCCTTGGCCTTGGAAACTGCTTTCCGATTCCCCTTCGGGTTCTTGCTACCTTCACCAGCATGGTTGCCGGGTACTTTCTGCTTCGCGTAAGGAGTACTGTCCGAGAGCTGCAACGGTGCACCACTTGACATCGATGACATATGCCGTCACCGTCCCCACCAAACGGAAGGTGAGCCCCGCTGAGAAGTTGGAGGAGGCGAGAGTCCAGTAGTTGGTGTCGCCAACCTTTGCCGCTGTCCTCGCCCCACCTGGCTGCTCCGAGCGCCTCTGCTCCTCGGCCGCGATCTTTTCCCAGGCAAAAGCCAATACCTGCTTAAAGCCTTGATACCTCTCGGCCTCCTCGGCTATTTCCCCATCGGCAAAGGGCAGCTTCGTGGGTAACGTTTTGAGGTCGCCGTCTGCATAATCGGGCAGGCGGATGTCGTGGGCGTAGACCTTGTTGCTCTGCAGCTGAAGAAACGGGTATCTGTCGCAAAAGTGCTCCTCCCGCTTGAGCGTGACATGTCGGTTCTGAAGGAGAGGGGTTTGAAACATGGCGTATTCGGCCGTGTTCTCTTCATGCTTCTCGCTCAACAAAGTGGCATGCCACTGACCCGAGCTGCCTTGGCTCAAGTTGGCGCAAACGAACCGGATTGTGGCGCCGTGTAGATCAAGACCAGCCTCCTGCCCAAGGTCCATCACTGTTTCTACTTGCATGCCCTGTACCAAGGGCATGCGATACGTAAGTTTCTTCTCCCGGGTGAACTGTGCCTCGAGGTAGACGTACACCTGTAGAAGCCACCATTTCGAAATAAATAAAAGTTACAGGCCAAATAAAATAAGCAAACAAAGTGATTTTCAAAGGCAGGCCGGTCGCTTACCGGCTGTTTCCCGTTCACCAAACGCGGCACCAACTCCGTTCGCGCGTTCTTGACGTTGGTACGATGCACGTTCGAAGTATCTTCCTGCGCCATCTCGTCGAAGGACAGATATTCGGGGTCATCCGCAGATGGACCCCGTACGACTTGAAAGTCGACCGCTGCTCGAACATCTTCATCCTCACGGAAGACGAAGGTGATGTCCTTGACGTCCCCGTGCTGGCAGGTGAGGTACGCGATTGCATCCCCAAACGTGGGGAACACACCTGGATTGCCTGGTTTTCGTAGGTTGAAGATTACCACGAGATCCGCAACCGCATGCCCGGACGCAGGAGGCCTCCAGATCTGCTTGAGCCACGCCAGTCCCACTAACAGAGGCAACCCTAGGCTGTTGACCTCCTCAAACTCAAGCAGAAACAATTTTCTACCCTCCCTTGCCTTCGACCTAGGCTGCTCCAAGCCGTCATCCTCGTCGACCTGGTGGGGTGTGTCCACGATGACGCGGTTGTCCTCCTCCCCGGGTTGGGGCCCGTACCGCTCCTGGCACAACGTCAGCATATTACTGACGATGGTTTTTTCGTCCGCCTTGTATAGTTCGCTTTCAAAAACATTATACTTGGACCCGTCCTCCAAGCATTTCAGCAGGAGCTCTTTCCCACAGCCATTTTCCAGCCCGAAGTCTGCATGTATGATTACGGGCTTGCCGTCCCCATCCTTCAGACCGCCCTGGTCCAAGCACTGCCCCAAAAGCACGTACTCCCACCCATCAGCCGTGCCCTTCACCAGCTCCTGGCAGGTGATCAGACCCAGCGAAACAAGGTCCACGCTGAACGCATCTAATTCAGCGTGGACCTGCAACTGATCCAAGGGGTTGCCGTCCTCCTCGTAAGGCAACAAATCCTTTGCGGCTTGCATCTCTTCTGCGAGGTTTTTGCGCCGCATGTGCTTCTTCTGCTGTAACCGGAGGATCGGGTGCTTTTTTTGCGGGGGTGGCATCGGAGGCATTATCACCACAATATTCCTCCATTTTTTCAGTTACCCTTAAAATTGAGTCATCTGTAAAAAGCTTAATCTCTAGAATGTGTTTCCACAAGGGGCCTTTCAATCCAAAGTTATCCCATGTTAGAATAATCTCGCTCACATCTGCCGCACATTCATAAGGAACGATACACTTGCCCTCGTTTTTGAGCTTTTTTCTAATATCTTCTCCAAATCGGGAAGGGCCCTATCCAACAGTTCTTGTACGGAAGCTAAACCCATTATTCTTGAACACGAAAGCGCAGAATATAAAGTGAAATCTTGCGGTTTTTCGTCACCGGTACCCAGACAATAAATTGTTTAAAAACTACCTGGGCACCGGTGACGAAAAACCGCAAGATTGTGTCAAGGTGGTAACAATCTACCAAAGTCCTCGACGAATTCTGAGAATTCGTCGAGCGGGGCATCAGCGCCCGTGACGAATTCTGAGAATTCGTCGAGCGGGGCCCCAGCGCCCGTGACGAATTCTGAGAATTCGTCGAGCGGGGCCCCAGCGCCCGTGACGAATTCTGAGAATTCGTCGAGCGGGGCCCCAGCGCCCGTGACGAATTCTGAGAATTCGTCGAGCGGGGCCCCAGCGCCCGTGACGAATTCTGAGAATTCGTCGAGCGGGGCCCCAGCGCCCGTGACGAATTCTGCGAATTCGTCGAGCGGGGCCCCAGCGCCCGTGACGAATTCTGAGAATTCGTCGAGCGGGGCATCAGCGCCCGTGACGAATTCTGAGAATTCGTCGAGCGGGGCATCAGCGCCCGTGACGAATTCTGAGAATTCGTCGAGCGGGGCCCCAGCGCCCGTGACGAATTCTGAGAATTCGTCGAGCGGGGCCCCAGCGCCCGTGACGAATTCTGAGAATTCGTCGAGCGGGGCCCCAGCGCCCGTGACGAATTCTGAGAATTCGTCGAGCGGGGCCCCAGCGCCCGTGACGAATTCTGAGAATTCGTCGAGCGGGGCCCCAGCGCCCGTGACGAATTCTGAGAATTCGTCGAGCGGGGCCCCAGCGCCCGTGACGAATTCTGAGAATTCGTCGAGGGCCCTCGACGAATTCTCAGAATTCGTCAAGGGCTCTGGGGCCCTGAAAGAATTCCTGAACAATTCGTCACCAATGTCACGAAACAGAAACACCTAAAGCGGTTTACCCGACTCAGGTAAGTATTTTTTGTTCTGCTCAAAACATGGAGTCCCGCAAAAAGAGACCCTCCAGAAAGCAGCTTGACAAAAACAGCGAAACAATATCGCCACGTTTTGCTCGGCTGAATATTCATGCGGATGCTCTGAGAGATGCGATCGTCAGTTTGCGTACGCTTCCTACGAAAGAAACTATAATCATAAGAATCTTCTATCTCAGAGAGAGCTCACTTCTGTGCTGACTTCCACTATTGCTGATGCAGTCGTGCGGGACTCCAAAACAGGAGAGCGTTGCATCCCTTGTATCAGCACCCCGTTCAAGTTCGGTGACAAGAGGGTATGCGCAGTCACTTTCCGCAACTTATGGGGCTTGCCACGTGCTACATTCTTTCGGTATCAGAAGGCTGCCCTAGCAATGGGTGGCATGATTCCGAAGACGACGGTTTTTCAAGAGAAAAAGATCCCCAAAACGCCGTTCGGTCCTTGTTACGACGCTTTTACGGACTGGGCTATGGTTCACATGTTAAAAGGTCTTCCACAAGACATGCCAACCAATGGGTCGCTACAGATCAAGCCGCTGGATTACGACGTCGAGTATATTAATTACCGACGCCTGGTGGCGGAACCGGTCCTTGTCGTGAATAAGACCTTCCGGAAATACTGCAGGCACTTGGTCAAGAACGAACTGAAAATCCGTATTCGGAAGAAGGTCGAAGTGTCAGGCATGTGTTCGATCTGCGACAACCTTGACGCGCGTTGGGCTAAGTTGCAGGCTTCCGACCCAGACCATGACGCTTGGAAGGAGTTGACTAACCTGAAGGAATCACACAGCGAC
>LGRX02002223.1:0-35629 GCA_001247695.2 Cymbomonas tetramitiformis
TGGCGACTCCAGCGGGCGACTCATCCGCGGATGATTCGCCTTCAGCGCGCCGACTCCAGCGGGCGACTCATCCGCGGATGAGTCGCCCTTCAGCTTGGCGACTTTAGAAAAAAACTAATTTGCATGCATTTCGGTTGCAGGACTTACTGTTACCCTCTTCGTTGAATGACGTGTTCAATTTCTCATGTCGCTGTAAGAGGTTATGTTCGTCGAATATTTCTAAACAAGACGTTAAGGATCTTCGCTCTGAATTCTGACCTTGAACGTGGCATCTCCTAAAGAGAAAAGTCTTCAAGGAATGCAGAGACAATGGATCATATCTACCCTTAAAAAGTCGTCCGACTTTTCAGATCAAGATGCACCAGTTCTCAAATTTGCCATTGGCTCTCAGCGTGTGTGTCGCAAGTTTTATGAGAAATGTTTGCCGATATCTCATGGACGGTTGACGAAGCTAATAAAGGATTTATTTGCCGGAAGAAAACATAACAGGTAAACCAATTTACAGTTTTCCTGTAGGCTCCCATTCTTTGCATCAGATTCATGATAATAATATACATTTTTTCCCTTTTCAGGCTGCACGGAAACAGCAAACAAGTGCAAGTACAGGGCTTATCATATATTCCAAAAAACTCTCTAAAGGTTTCAGCAGCGAAAACCTTTCTGCAGAAGATTGCCAAAGAGCAAGGTCAACATCAACCGGACAAGAAAGAAACACATCTGCCTCAAGGAATGACAAAGGTTGACGTCTACGAAAAGTTTATCGAAGAGCTTCCAGCCTTTGGTTCTGAGAGATTCAAGGTCAGTGAGCCATATTGGTATACGATCTGGAGAAAACACTTCAAGTGGCTTAAGTGTCCGAAGATTTGCAAGTTCTCGGAGTGCAAGATCTGCTCGACCGCAAAGCTTCACAAGCAAGTCGCCCCGGCCGAAATGAGAGGTATGTTAGAAAGAAAACCCACTCTTGTTCATGAGAGGTATGTTCAGAAAGAAAACACTGCTTGTTCATACACGTGACCACTTACCTGAATGTGTTTGCGTTGCAGTACGAATCGAAAATCTTTTGCAAGCTCATCGACTGGATGCAAGGGCTGAACGGGAGAAGTACTACAAACACATTCAGAAATCCAGCGCAGCAAAAGGCAACGCGAAGTGGTGGAAATATACTACCATGATCATCGATGGCATGACACAACGTACCACACAATTGCCTCACTTTCGTCGAATGCCCTCTTGGGTCAAAGACAATAAGGCATTGATAGATACCCACTGCATGGGGATACTCATCGAAGGCATCGGTCGTTTTATGGAATTCAATTTCAGTCATAACTACTCTGACAACTCGAACTATCTTGCGAACGTCATACAGCGGGCAGTAGCACGAGTTCATGAGCATCGACGATCGGGTGGGCATCCGTTACCGGAAGTATTGTATCTACAATTGGACAATGTAAGCAGCAATAAGAGCCACTTCTTAATTGCTTATTGTGCCATGCTGGTCAAACGTGGGGTATTCCGCAAGGTGAAGATCAACTATCTGATCGTGGGACATACACACGAAAATATCGATCAGATGTTTTCAAGGTTTTCTGTGGCTTTGAGGAGGCTGAACGTTTGGGACATCGAGCATTTGATGGAGGTGGCTAGGAACTGCTTTAAGGATGGAGTAGTTCCGGAATGTCAACTGATCGATGAGGTGCACGATATCAAGGACTGGATGCATGGATGCTATAACGAAGTGCGCGATGTCAGCTTCCAACATGCTTTCAAGATTTTTTCTGGCCCCACAGGCGACGTGTTAGTGCAGGCGAAACGTTATTCATTCGATCCAGTCTGGCTTCCAAAGGAAGGTGGGGTGAAGGTATTTAAGAGCAGCCTGCCCGAGGGCTCACCATGCTTTGTCGAGCCTAAATCCATTAACGAATTGAGCGCACGGAAACAAGCGAAGCAGCTTGCGACTTCCAGGAAGTCTACGAGCAATCCATTGAAAGAGATCGAGGATCTTGTCGTTCAATGCAAGAGGAATCTTTGCTTATGCATTCGAGGTAAGCACTGCACTGCTAGCGATTACGATTTGATTTGTCATATTTCAAATGTATGTGGCCTTCTTAGTTTCTCGGGTTATGTTCTGCAGATGTCGCAACCACCGAGGAGGCGGAGCGGCTTCAATTTCTAGCCAATCGCGCAAATACTTTTCTTGAAGGGTATGTTCAAATGCAACGTGACATTGCGGCAGGAACGTTCGAACTGAAAGAGAAGACATTGTGGGTGCTGCACGAGGCTCCCTTTGAGGTTACTGGACCCATGATGCCTGTTCCTTCGGGTGCTTTGAGCGCGAACGGGCGAGATGCGGAAGTACTGATTGTCGATGAGCCAATGGCTGATACGAATGATATTGAACGTGGATACACGGATGCACAACTGGCTGATTACGTGCAGGGCCTTCGGGACTCCGTAGCGGTTCACGTGCGCCCAGTACCTCGTCCTATCTACATCGGGGCACAAAAAAATACCATTAGAAGACGAGCTCGAGATCATCTTGCGCAATACATTCTGGGAGAAACTGACGACCCGGACTACGATGTGAGCTACAGCAAGATGAAGAAAGGTAGCATGGCTGTGTTGATTGCTCCCGAATCCGAGAAGACTGCCCGGACGGAATACCCGTTTCGTATCGCTCTGGGAAGGAGCCGAGGATGGTCGAGATATCTGTACCTTTGTGAGGTACAAGAGCAGCTGCTAAATGAGAAAGGTGAGAAATGTTTGTTGATGTGATTGCGCGCGCAACCTGCTTTTAACATCACAACGTTTTATGTCAATCTAATATCTCTTTTATCTTCTTTCTGGTGCAGGAGAAAAATGTTTGCGGTGGTTGACTTGTGGTACATTTAAGCTCACGAGCGCCTCCCAAAAGGAGGCCCAGAATGCAGACTCCCGGCTTTCGAAGGAGAAGGCATCGAAACCTGAAAGTTTCCGGCTGCATCAACGTACCAAGCAGGTGGCGCCGTATACACCAAGCGAAGTATTAGTAGCATGGGACTGGGACACGGAAGAGGAGCGCCGAAAGATCAATGCAAGCACACAGCGATGGATCCCGGGTGAGCAATATGACTTGTTGGTCAAACGAGTCATCGCCAGCGACATGTCAAAGAGCTTTGAGCCGCCCGAGCATAGAACACCCAAACTCTTACTGCGCGACGCAATCATGCCATTAGAGGATAAAGAGGATAAAGAGGATAAAGAGGATAAAGAGAACGCGGAGGCTGAAGAGGGTGAGAGTTCGGACGAGGAAGCCTCTTTGTCGTCCTTGTCCGATGATGACGACCAGATGTGTGAATAACTCGATCAGTCCGATGAACTTGTATATAGAAGTTGTAAAACAATAGTATATATTGTGAATATCTAATGTTGAACTATCGTGGTCGGTATTACCACGTTTGATTTCCTTGCACTCATTTTACCTAGTTCTTTTTCCTTGCACTCAGATTGTTCGGACGCCCAAGGAATCCTTGGGAACGCGTATCACATGGATGGAACAAACACCACATGTCTGCATGGTCATATAAAACTTGCTTTCACGGCATCCCTGTTCATTTTTTGCTTACGCTCACCATCCACCCACCTCCTACCAACATTCCAAGAACATGGACGCTCAGCGAATCAACCTGACGGTCGATCCGAAACATGTTTTGTTTTTTATTGTTCTGCCCTTCATCCGTGCGAGGTACGATAGGAGAAGGCAAGCGCAAAGGGATTCAGTTGCTAGAATGAGAAACGGCGAATGCCCAGAGTGTATGAGGGAGTATAACAGGCCTATTTGGGAGGACAAGAATCGATGGAACGATTTATGGCATAAACATTTTCATGAGAGGCACGACCCCGTGTGGCGTCGAGCCTTGGAGTTAGAACCAATCCGTCCCCGTTTTCGTCTGACACGCCTTGGCCGCCATCTGTTAAAACTGCAGAGTCACCCGAATTTTCACCCCGACAATCTCGATTGATGACCAGGTATATGTTTCTTTGTTTCTTTGTTTCTTTCTTTCTTGAGCAGGATTGCCTTGCTATCATCCTGGCCACAAATTCTTATCCACCTGTGAATTCTGTGTGCCCGCAGATGATGACACCAAGCTCCTCGCACACACATCGCGGTGCATTGGCTACTTTGAAGAGGCACACGTAGAATAATAACAATAAGAATAACACATAGACTTCGATATGCAACGAGGTTGTGTCATTGTGAGATGACCTTTTGACAATAGTAGGGTGAGATTTGTACTTTTTATGTAACATGTCTTACGTTGGTTTGTAAAATGTCACGCATTATAAAGCCTGCCTATATCTTCATCAGCATTCATTTCTCGCTTTCGCTCACGATAGACCCCACCTCCTACCAGTGAGCGACACACCCAGATGCCAGACTACTACATTGTCCTTTTCCGTTTTGTGCTTCCCGCCATCCGGGAAAGACGCCGTTCCCGCGAGGAATGCTTTTTGCACGCATGGGTAGAAGAACGATTTCTGTGGGCCCTTGAAACACGAGTACGCATTACATGCCCCGATATCCCTGGCACGTTTACCTCAGAAATCATTGTGTTTCCTGTGACACTTGCGCGGTTTTTTTTCATCCTCGGAGAATTGCGAACGACGACGTCGGCGGCTTAAGAGTCAATGAGGCGTCCTACTTTAATCGGACTAGTTGGATTTCCGGTATGAATTTGTATCGCAGTTTTAACGAACTCCACCGACGATGGTTATATGATCACCATTGGGCCTGGTGCAACGGTTGGTTTCGCAACTTCCTTGACTATGACGCTGATGGTAACGAATTCGTCTATGCTCGTGTATACGACCGGCCCTGTTGCGATGATTGCGGAAGGTCAGATTCCCTTGTTATGCGAGTGACTTACCCACATCGATACATATGTGTCGACCGCGCGAGTTGCGAGTTCTGGCAGGATACCGATGATACCGAAATCCCAGAGTTGCTGTCCTCCGACTCCGACTAAGGTATAAAAGCTCAATACCTCTTACTCAGCCTTCATTTCTTGCTTTCGCTCACCATACATCGTGCCACCCCTGCCACCTCCTACCATTCTGAGAGCCACCCGCCTGATGACAGCCCACGGCCACTATCTCCTTTTCGAATGCGTTCTTCCCGTCATCCGGGAAAGACGCCGTTCACGCGAGGAATCCTTTTTGCACGCGTGGGTGGAAGAGCGATTTCTGTGGGCTCTTGAATCACGTGAACGTTCGCCGCGCTATTTTGCGTACCCCTTTACCACAAATCAAGTCAGAAGACGGGCAGTGTTCCCTGTAACGCTTGCGATATACTTTGGTGGACCTGACGTGTGGTCAGTGGAAATGCAGGATGACGATGTATATGCTCGACAGTCTCGCTATATGCACTTACATGTCTTTCGCGGCGAGGCGTCCTATTTTCGCAACTGGTCTCGTTGGATTTGCGGTATGCACTATCGCGATTTAACCGAACTCCGGCGTAGGTGGTTGGTCGATCACCATTGGGCCTGGTACAACGGCTGGTTTCGCAATCAAGTTACCTATGATGGAGATGGCAATCTATTTTATGCTCGCTTATACACCTGGGCTTGTTGCCATGATTGCGGTTCTCGAAGGACAGTTCTTGAACGTTGCAATGATGACCGAGAAACTGATATGCCACACCGCTACATCTGTGTCGATCGGGAGGCTTGCGATAGTGTGATTGAGCTTGAAATAGCTGACGAGGACACAGATTCGGAATGGGGCCATCATTTGGACGACTCAACCGATTCGGATCCGTCGGCGGGATCCCTGCACGATTAGCCACGATTAGTCATAATGCACAATTGAATAGAATACACATGGAATGTAACCACTGTGTAATACAACCACTGTGTAATACAACCACTGTGTAATAATGTAACATACAATGATTATTAAAAATGTGAAGATCGGGGTTCTTATACCATTGCTTGTACCATACACGTGACTTATGATATTTTTGTTGCCCGCATCGAGAAGAATTGTTTTCTAGAATAGATGGGTGGTGGCTAAAGCCACCGATTGAGATTCGACCATCAATTCAAATCAAGACGAGTCATCCGCCGACAGTCGACAAGGTCAGTGCAGATGTACCCGTCGCCAATACGGGTAAGATCCATATCAATGCGTCGGCATCGACTGAAGGCAGGCCTCATAGACAACTCGTACCGCGACGGGTAGATCCATTGAGGATCTGCATGCTCGTTGTAAAAGCCGTTGTACCAGGCCCAATGATATTCACGAAGCCACCGTTTTGCGAAGTCGTCGAAATCGATGTAGTCTAGCCGGAATCTGAAGTTGTTTGACATGCCAGGTCCTTGCCAATGGAACCCTTCATCATCGTAATATGGGGCTTCAAAATTGGAGGTAGGGAATATCTGCAAGAAATTTCCCCAATCACGAACATCCCCCCAATCGACTTCGAGCAGATCACGTAATTCATAGAAATAGTGAGCCAAAGTTACAGGCATCCAAACATCACCAAACATGCCCGAAAACGTCAAAACTTGTTCTTCCAACGCCCACAAGAAACGTTCTTCGACCCATGCCTGCACAAAGTATTCCTCACGCAGTTGACGCATTTCCCGAATGTAAGGAAGAACAATCCCAAACAGGACGTAATGGGTATCCGCCATTCTTGATAATGCAAAGATGAAGCGGTGTGTCTTCCAGGAAGAAATGGAAAATGATCCTCCTAAAGGCCTCAAGCGATTTAAAGATTGCCAAGGAGGGCTTGGGCCTCTCAAGGTGAATGCCGCAAACCAATAGGATGAAACCAACAATCACAAGATTGGCCAAGATAAGATTGGCGCGGACAAATGTTGGCCCAAGATTGGCGCGGATTGCGAGTTCTGGCAGGATACCGAAGTCCCACAGTTGCTGTCCGACTCCGACTCCGACTAAGGTATAAAAGCTCAATTCATCTTACTTAGCCTTCATTTGCTGCTTACGCTCACCATCGTGCCACCCCTGCCACCTCCTACCAGAGAGTGAGCGACGCGCCTCTACAAACTCGTGATGCCTTCAGTGTTAAGGTTTGGTGTGCATCGGAATCGTGCCAGTATCGATGTAGATGCCATTAATCGCCATGAGATGGAGCACCGACCATGCCCCGAATGCAATTTGCACCAGTGGACTTTGAGAACGATGGCAAACCGCCCTTTCCGCCGCCCGCCGATGCCTCACAGGCATGATCTGATATGGGCTATGTGGCGCTTTACCCGACGAACTCGGTTTTATCTGTTTTTTGAATTGGTAGAGCCGGAACGCTATCCCGATCGCGCTGAATATGCATGGGGTGAAGCGTGGATGACTCCGCGATTAATGGTTATTCCAGTCGACGTTGTACGCCTATTGGTCTGTTGGTACCAGAATGACGAAACGACACCTTTCGACGAGTACTGTATCAGTTGCGATTGCCTTAGTTGATCAGGTATACAAGCTCAATACCTCTTACTTAGCCTTCATTTGCTGCTTACGCTCACCATCGTGCCACCCCAGCTTGACACTAACAACTAACAACTGACCACGCTCAGGCAAACTCGTCATGAAATGCGATTATTGTGACCTTCCTGCAAACGTTCGCATATGGTTTAATGCTGGTTCGCATCTTGTTGCGATAAATGAGCATACCGAACATTTCGCGTGTATGCGTTGTTCTTACGAAATATTCATGTGCGAGGAAGCAATGGACGACGAAGACGGAGTATACTGGGAGCTGATAGATTAGTAGACCATTACTTTCCGGCGTCTGAAAGGCGTGGAATGAACTAATTCGAGATCGCTTGCCTGGTAGCAACTTACGTACTTTGCAATGTAATAGTAACGCTATGATATGTTGTACGACCAGCTGACTTATGGCTTTTGCGACATATATATATTGTAACACTACTAACACTAGCAAACATTCTACTTGTAACGTTAAACGAATATACACCGTTCATGCAACAATACCCGTGTGATGATAGTTGTATAGCCGCGTTTTTTGACGCGGGGCTTGTGTTTATGAACACACCCAATCCAAAAAAGATATCTCTCTCCGTTGATTGCTCGATGATCACTCGAACCACAATGGCAAACCGCATAATGAAGGCATACCGTACCGCATAAACGCATATCGTAACCTACGTGGCTGCCACGTGTCTGCATTACACTGCGCGTTATGATGACGTGGCAGGTCACCCGTCGTCTATAAACCGAGAATAGTAACAGAAAAACACCGTCTAAAAACATGCATAGTGGTTCACGTATCCCCAATAGTCTGTTTTACCGAAGAAGGCATCGAAAAGCTTGAGCATACCTTACAGGCGTTGAAGGACATTTTGGGCACAAAGCTCACGGAGGTGCACGAAAAGTTTTGGCGCGAGGATGTCATCGAGAAACAGCGCCACCTAACTGCTGGTGGAGAATGTCAAGCGCCCGCGATACCCTTCCAGCATCCCGAGAAAATCGCCATCGAGCGCAATGCCACCTTGGTTCGACTGATAGAGGCGCCCGCGTTGGCGATAGAAGCTGCCGGGGCTGCCGCCGTCCCCGCTATACCGGTGCGCATCCAACGCCGAATTGATCGAGCGCCGATAGAAGTGTACAACGGTAAACGGAAACACCAAGGTCGAGCCCAAAAGCGAGCAGAGCAGTACATGAAAACCCGGGCTATAAGAAAACAGGATTAAAATGCCAGCGCTGGCTTTCTTAAATTGAGATCGAGCCGAACGCAATCCAGCCCCAAGTCGTTTCTTAATTGGCCCTTGGATCGACGATATCCGATAGTTTTCAGGGGGGCGACAGCGTGCGACTTTCTCAATCGACGGCCCGTCGCCGTTTGGCGATTGAAAACCTAGCGGCTGCTTTCTTAATGTTTTCTTAAAACGACGAGTGTCGTCTCAGACGGACAACTGCATCCGAGCAATACAGTAGGCAACCAACAGCAATGGAAGCAACCACAAGATTAGCGCTCCAAACCCTGAAGAGCCTATCTGGCGAGTTTGTGCTCACTGAGCAAGAATTTAAGACCGAGAAGAGAAAGCTGTTTGGGAAAGAGGGACATTCCTACGTCATCTCTCCGAAAAATCTCGGAATGGGCATAACTTTTGATATACTTGGCCATTTTGGCTGGAAAATGAACCACAAATAGGTCTTTTATAGACGAACAGATTGATATATCGTGTGTAAGCATATGCGTAATATTCCGTAAAAGAACGCAAACGCGGTAAACTGTGCAGCGTACGCGAGTGGTATAGTGTAATAACCGAAAATACTCGGAATAGGCATAACTTTTGATATACTTGGCCATTTTGGCTGAAAGATGAACCACAAATAGGTCTTTCATAGACGAACAGATTTATATATCGTTTGTAAGCATAGGCGTAATATTCCGTAAAAGAACGCATTCGCAATAAAATCCAGCGAAGATTTTCTTAATATCATCGTTTTCAGCAATTTTTGGATCTCCAATATATCATTTTCCAGCCCATAATTTTCTTAATTAGGGTGCTTTTGTCCGCGTCTCGAGGGGAAAGCCAGCGCTGGCGTATTTTCTTTTTCTTAAAATTTTGGCAAAAATCCAGCGGCTGTTTTCTTATAGGTGCGTTTTCTTATACCCCGGGTTTTACTGTACGTGGACAACGCCCAGTGGGAGGTCACCTACGGCCAGATGACAGTCGGCAGCTTTGCAGTGGCTCTCGCGGTGGAATCTGAAAACGACAAGTTCGCGTTCTGCGTACAACTGAAGCGAAGCGAATGGTCGGATCCGTTGTACTTGGTGAAGGTGGATGCGCGCTATCCGTCAACTCAACAGCTGCTATATCGCTATTTCCAACCCAAAAAGCACACCGACACCAAGAAGAAGCACCTCGGCAAGCAGCTTGCGAGTCACCCAGGAGCTTTCGCAGCGCCACCGGGGCACCGACCGTCTACCGAGACTTTCGATAAGAATGAAATAGTGCTGGCATGGAATGTGGATGCGAATGACCCCGAACGGAGTATACCGAACGAGCAATACGCGCAGATAGTCGTCGCTTTGCTTGCACAACAATCCAAACGCACGCGCAAGGACCTAGGTGACTTGAATGAATCGGATGATTCCGATGAAGACGAAGCTTTTGATAATTGCGTACAGAGCATATATCTTCCAGTTTATTTTACGGCCCGCATTTGCAAAATATCCAGGCCCGGTTTCGGCCAGCCCGGCCAGTCTTCAAAATTGCCCGCCGCAGGCGAATTTTTCGAATTTTAAGTATGTGAATATTATGAAAATCGAAAATTTCACGTAAAATTTTGAGATTTTCACCGTTCGTCTACGGCCCGCAGCCTGATCCAATCCCGGCCCGCTTTCGGCCCGGCGTGACACGCTACGGCCCCGGGCCGGCCCGCCACGGTAAGATATATGCCCTGATTGCGTAGCGGCAGCGGTAGCACCTGAAGTGGACGCGTAAAGCAAGACGAAAAAAAACATGTAAATAATATGTGTATAACGTGTATATAGATTCTGAGTCAAAAGTTCTTTGTGTTTTCACTCCTCCTAGATTTCGAAAAAGTGCATTTGACCTCAATTTTGTACCATAAAAACCATTAAATCTAATGCACAACCCGCACTTGCATGTTCTTGACTGTTAACCCCTAGACTGCTACGTGATGAGCTAGCTCATCAAACACTCAAAACTGATTTTCTCGGCGACAAATAACCCAAATTCACTTTTGAAGACAGTTTTGGAAAGCTCTCGTCGAGCCGCATGCAGCCATGCACTTGGAAGCAACCATGTTGCGACGATGTTCTTACTATTTACCGACACGCACTCGATTTTAGCTTGACCATAATGAGTTACATCTGTGGCACATATGCCATAGTGTTACAAACCCCTAATAGTATACGTAGCCCTAACCGCATGTTGAGCACTTGGTAAGATTATACCCGGAGGTCTAGGGTCGATATTAGGGCTTAAATTGTTAACGATGTGCACATCCATCAACGTTTTTCAGTTTACAATCACGTCGTCAGCATCAGATGTCATGCATTTTCAACGTTTGCATGCGATTCGCCTTGAGAAGACCTTTCCGACACTATTTTCAAAAGTTGAGGCAGGACACTTACGCCAAAGATATTGTAAATAAACCCAAATTTTCAAAACCCCGAAATTCCTTCCGCAGTTTAGGGGTTAAAATGCGGCTTTTTAATCCTATCATGAGGTAAATAAGGCAATATCATTTTCACATGAGAATATCATTTTCATCGAATAGTGTGTTATGGTTTGACTGTATATAGTCATGACTACCAAAACAACAACGATGATGAAACCTATTTGTTTTATTATTTGTTTTATTATTTGTCTTTATTATTTTTTGGTTTTTAGTTGTATTTTTTTAGCTTACTATCTTCCCCCCTCAAGGAAGTGTAAATTGCCAGGCGGTTGTCAGGCGCCGTTTAAATACAACAGAGGTCCGACCTCATATATGATGACGTGGTAGCTTACGATAAAGCTGGACAGCAGTTCTCGGGATGCAGCCCATTGCACCGAAGGTGCATCGCAGTTTTTGGGATGCAGCCCGGATTCACGTCATCAGCGTGGGTCACATAGTGCCCATGTATGTGCTGTATAAAATACAACACTACCCTCCAGCGGCGAAGTGGTTTGTTATTACCATCATCGTATGCTGTGGGATATCAAATATATAATCAGAGAGTATGGTAATATGTGTACCATGTTGTCAATATCGGAGGAACTGTGTCTTCTTTAAACTCCTCATGACTATATGTATAATGGTGTTGTACTGATGTCAACACCTTCTCTCTGAATGATTTATTGATTTCAGATGTGATGATGTGGCAGCCAACCTTGTCCGCTCGTACCGGGGGTTGTGTTGAATGTGTCCATGCATACGCGATCGTAGCGCAGGTCACAATACAGTGCCCGAGCATACGCGATTTTAGCGTAGGTCACATTGTGCCTTCTACTATTACATATGAGGAAATATATTACTCATCTTCGTGAGTTTAGACAGCATTGTATTGATTGCAACGCTTTTTCTGATGATTTATATATCACAGATTATATTAAATGTGGTGATCAGTCCAGTGCAAAAGATGTCACCGGAATGTACAGGGATTGTGAATGATTCAATCCAGCCGGAGGAATAATCTCAACAACTGTTCTGTACTAATGAATTCATCGGAGTTATACTCATTTCGACGATTCGAAACCCATGTCATTTGTAGTGATGACAACTCACATGAATATATAGGGGTTTCCTCAGAATGCTTTTATGTGATGTCAACATATTATGAACAATTCACTTGCATCCTAGGACGAAGGAGTTACGCTTGGAAGGTTTTGCATGGTGGTCACCCAACAGTTATCAGCTGTTATTCGGGTGCCACATTCTGCCTTCAGTACTGGGACTATATCAACCAGTCCTACAGCGATGCACCTGTCCTTCCCACTCTTATGTATGGCTATAGTGCCAAAGTGTATCAGGTGGGATATATATATATATTTATATATATTCATTATATAACTATCATCTTCTGATCCAATGATATGCAATTAAGCATGGTATCAGGTTATGTTATATATATATAGTTAAGCATTCCGCCCTTACTCGAAAATGTAAATGCTGAGCAATAGTCAACTTATAGTCATTGGGATGTAGTTTCCCATCCGAGTTTACACTTTATTAGTGACGATGGGTTTAACGTTGTACAGATTTCAACGTTACTTGTGGATCCAGTGGTCTTATCAAAAGCAATCCATAAAAAATCACCATATCGGAATATAAAATGGATGTGTGTGTGTGATATATATATATATCTATATGTTGTACATGTATTATTTTTGTACATTGATATAATGAGGTGAAGTATATATATGGTTCCACCTTCTTCCCCCCTCAAGGAAGTGTGAACCCCACAGGCAGTTGTCAAGTGCCTATTACCTCATTAAGCGACATGCAATTCCCATAGGAAGCAGCTGTACAGTTATTGGGTTGTTGCCCTACAGTTATTGGGTTGTTGCCCGATATATTGGTCATGAATGTGCTGATTTCAGCATGACCAAAATGCCAAACACAGAGTGTTTTACTATTATATAGTGGCATTTTAGGGTGTGTAGGGTTACTGTGACCCTTATCACCTACAATGACATTAGGGTGTTACATGGTATCAGTAACACCTAATTATATCAAATTTAAGCAGTATGAACATTTCCTGAAGGAATTAAAGCAAAACTGCATTTAATATGTCACTGTTTACCATGTGATACCTGGGAGGTACGTTACACCCCCTAGTTTTTGCACACGATTATTAGGGTGTTACAGGGTGTTACAAGTGCTCACAAATTTTTGCATATACCATTGATAGGTAAAAAATTGGATGAGCAAAAAAAATCAGACTTGGGTTTTCATTTTGAAATCATGCGTGTGAGATTTTTACCCATTTTCACCACTTTTTGACATATATGTCAGTGTGTGTGTGAGCACTAGGTGTATACTACAATGTATACAACTATTACACCTCTGTAATATATCTCACCTGTATACATGAAATGGAATTGGACATTTTTCATGTTGGTTTGTGAAGATATACATATGGTTAATTTTTGGTACATTGGGTTTTGCTGATTAAAACCCATGATAAGTGGACCAAACCCCAATGATATATATAACATACATATATATATATAGGTGTATCAACTTTAAGTGCAGTCACTTAAGTGATAATTTGTCAGTAACCTATCATCTACTTGGGCATATGGCAGTGCACTGAAAGAGTATCAAATGATATCTTTAGATTCCAAGTAGATCAGAACAAAGCTTGATAAATGAATCAAAGCAGTGTTACACACACACACACACACACACACACACATGTGTGTGTGTGTGTGTGTTGTCTATAACAACCTCTATCAAATGTCAATATAATTACTGATCTGAGAGAGTTACATGCATTTGAACTGATCAATACTGTATCAATTGCCAGTATGCGATGTAGAAGTTGGTGTTGCTCCAGCGATAGTAAAGGTATGGACAGTGTTCAGCAGTTACCAGCTGCATTTTGAACACCGTATACTGCCTTCGGGTCTGGAGATATTCTCCATCCAGCCCTACAACATGTGGTATTATCCTGTTTACCATAACTATCGCCATCGCTGACATCCAACACGCACATGTGTTTGTTGGATGGTATCTACATTATCATGGACATGGTTGATATATAGTTGATCATTTCACTTACTGAATCAGTGAATGTCAACATAGTGTCAGTGATTGTGCATTATGCAGGTACTTGCTGATTTAGTACACTAAAGCAAATTGATTTATCATATAAGATGATCTGTATACCATTGGACAACATGTAGCTAGTATGATATATATCAATTTGGTTAGTAGGTTGTAATCCTGCATATCTCATCATGATAAATGACGAGTTGATTGATATATTTCACACATGGCTCCGGTGAGTATTCCTTTCATTGATCAACAGTAGAACAGTATCCCATCCCAAATCCTGCGTCAGGAAATACTGAGCTAATTACTGTCTTAATGATCATGATCGGCACCTTATACCAAGTGGGTTCATTTATAGTTTACACTTGCACAGCAGGTATGCTATGTGATATATTGATGCAACATCTGGTATGTATGTAAGATGTGCATTTCTACAGTGTAACATGGTTGTATTGCTTGCTCAACCCCCGGTTCCATAGGGTACAAGCCTATGGTCGGTTAGGCGCGGACAGACAGTCACCAAGTCGATCGACAGAACTATATGGTGATTTTCAGATAGGTCCTTACTTTTTAATCTTGCAATACTTCCAAGATACACTGTTATATATGCCTATGTATACCAACTGTTATCGTGATCAAGTTGGATATATATATGTGTGCATATATGTCAAACATTTATGACCAAACTGATAATTATAACAGTATGAATGGTGCATATGTCGCTGTATAACATGGTGGTATTGTGCTGCATGGTGTATACTGCATGGTGGTATTGTACTGCATGGATGGTGTATGCTGCATATATGGTGTATGCTGCATGGTACATACACACATATGACTGCACAACATCAATATTCATCTGATGTTATATTATGCGTCCTATTGCAAACATTGTATGTACATTTGCCAGTAATTGAACAAACATCATCTCTGTATGCTATGTGCGCGCGTCACAGATATTAAATAGTGTGCTGCATGTTGATGTATACGAATCATGCGCCCTCATCGCGCGTCCCCTGAGCATGATGAAATCATAGCAGGTGCGCATATCCTGACGAGCTAAATCATCGTATATGCGCGTCGACGAGCGATTTTTGCAATCATTTGCAATAACGAAATTTGTATGTGCGTGCGCTGCACTGAACAATTAGTGCGGATAGCGATCATCGCTGTCGCCGATGTATGTCGCTGCGAATAGTGAACATCGCTGTCGCCGGTATGTGTCGCATGGTACGAATGCCATCGCGCGTACGGATCATATATACTGATGATGATTTAATCATTCGCGCGTCCGTATGTCGCATATCGTACCAACCCTGCGAATGATAACAGCATGTATGTGCGATCTGTATACAGTGAGCACACCTTGTCGCTGTTATTTTCTGACGATATTTATGCGAGCGATATCAGTTGCGAATGCGTTCGCGATGACAATTCCTCGCGCACTCCGTTTGCTGTTGAATGCTGTTATACAATTGTAGATATTCAATATGTGTGCGCGAACTCTGTCGCCGCTTTGTATGCGCGATACCTGTCACACACACCGTATACAATATACAATATATCTACTGCTGCACACACTTATGTGTCCTCGTTCGTCGCGTGGACGGAGAATACCACTGTCAAGGTTTTTATTCAACCTTTCAGACTATGCGGCTGCTATTGAACAGTAGCAACTCGCAACAAGTATTTGGTGGGTATGAGTGCAGTCTGGTATCCAGAATCCCCTGCTTGAGCTCAATGCTCTCTCATATACCTCAATGTCCTCACACCTCATAGGCGTTACCACCATCGCGTTGTGAACCCGAGAACATTGGGTGAACTAACAGTATCGGCTGATCGAATTAGCCTGTTGATACCCGCATGGTGTTCAATTCATGCTTGAAGCGAAGACGCGTCCTCTCAGAACAGTTTGTTCTTCAAGAACTTGTCTTGCTTCATCATCGAGATGCCGTACTCGGCCTCTCGATGACAGATGTCACTCATGGTGAGTGGATGACCGATATTATGACTGTACATGTCATAGTCGGCCGTACTGACGATACTCGACGACTGTATGTCATTATAACATATGACATGACATGACATGACATGACATGCCATGACATGACATGTATGACAGGTATGACAGGTATGACATGTATGACACATATATCATCGGTCATATCCCTGACAACAAAACGGTTTGCCAAGCTAAACTCGAAGTACGGGCCGGACAATACCGCAAAGGTGGTGTACACATACGACCCGGATGATCCCGAGACACCTTGGGACACTACTGATCCATTCATCCTGGCGGCTCAAATTGAGCACCAAGTTGTAATCAAGAAACATCCTGTGATGAAGACGGCGGTGGTATTTGATTTAAAGGCTGACTTTTTCGAGTGCATCGACGATGATGGTTCACGACCGAAAGGTGCAAGACGCAAGAGGCGATCATGATAATACGCCGGGCATCGTACTTAGTGGTCTATATGTTGAATAGATGCAATCGTACATGTATGTGTAGATAGACCTATCAATTAACTTAGCCGTATATCATGTATCATAGCAACAAAGCATGATGACAACCCTGAAGTTGTTAGGAAGATACCTGGAATGTCTTCCGCATGTCTTCCGTCCGCCTTCTGAATGTCTTCTGTGATTACGCGATGAGTGTACGTGTGGTATGAAGTAGCTATGTGGCCAAATTGCATAATCATCGCATATGTGTCGATAACACATGTCAGAATGTATTCTGGTCCAGAAGACATTCGGAACATCTTCGTTCCGTGTATCTTCCGGGAAGACTGCCCTTTGCATGTCTTCCGGGAAGATGTCTTCCGAAATCCGGAAGGCATTCCGCACATCTTCGGCACGTCTTCCCCGAAGAGTATCTTCTGGTTTCCAGAAGACGTTTCCACCCCGAAGACGTCTTCTGGAAACCAGAAGACATCATGTCTACGAAGACGTCTATAAGACGTTCGAAAAACGTCTTCTAGACGTCTTCTGATTTTCCCAGAATGTAGGGAAGTCAATCTAGTCGCAACCATGATAAAAGAGACTGTAGAGACGAAGTGAGGGGAAATGGGACGAGGTGCGGAAGGAGCGGCGGCCAAAAGTCGTAACGCGGTTGTCGAAGAAAGCAAGGGAAAGCTGTGGCGTAAAAATCTCCCCACGTGCATGTGGATGCAGAGTGACGCGGCCAAGGAAAGTGGTGTCAGATCCGACCAAAATTTCCAACGTCAACCAACGCGTAGTGAGGAAAATGAAGTCCGCCTCGTGCACAAGCTTCCCGTAAATCCAATCAACCAGATATCAGCTAGGGCATACCGCTCCGCGGCGCCCCTAGTGGAGCCCCTCACTCCATCTCAAGCGTCGCTGTTTAGCCAGACATGGCTAAAATTCGGAGTGTCTGAAAAAAGGAGTGCATGGGTCCAAACCTGTTGGATATACCCCTAAGACCCGGGATATATTCACTCAGTGATTGTTTTCTCAGAATCTATTAAAGTTGATAAGTTAACCCGTTATATGGGCATAAACAATTAGGGTTCTGGTTCGGGTGACAATCACAAACACTACTACGGGAAGAGTCACATAATCAGTCGGTGTGCGGACTATTCCAGCACAACGCGTGTTGATTTTGGTCTCCGGCACGGCGCCGTTTAATTAATTTTATTACGGATTGTTCGTTGATGGGATTATCGGATCGGTTCGCCGAGTTGTGGTAACACGCATGCAAAGATGGTGACACAATCCGCTAAGCGAGGTGACAAATCGAGGGTTCGCCGACGATAGTGGTCCCCCAGGAAGGTAAAAAAGGAAGGGGGAGCGGAAAAACATGGGCGGAAAGCGGGACGTTTAAGTGGAGTTGGGTTTGGCTTTCTCTAAAATATTTTGATGAATTTGAAGAAATATCGACATTTTTTTGTGATGTTTCGGGAGAACGATTGGGTAACAATTTGGAGAATTTCCCGAGAAATGGTATGCGAGAAGTTCTGGTGACGAGTCGTTGGGGAAATGCGTGAAAGAAATATATGCCGAGATTGCCACATCGGCGGTTGGCCGCGTGAGCTCCCAAATGGCGGGCCGAATCGTTAGTTGTGTCACCGCTTCGATCGGTGCCACAATTGTTACCGGAGTGTCGCGACACAACACGTTCACCGAATAACATGCGACGAGTTATTAGTGTTACTCTAAGTTATTGTATTTTGTTCGCATTTCGTCGTGAGCTTTCGCCAACACGTCCGCGTCACGGTCGTTTCCGTGTGGTTGCAGCTTATTTCCCCGAGTCGTTTTGTTCACCCCCGCATTTCTACTCACGATGCGCATGTATTTTTTGGCGAAACGATCGGGGGAAACCCCAGCCCTATAGCCTGTACCCTCCCCCATGAGCAAAGCGTGGGCAGTCAAGGGGTGGGGGGCGGAGCCGGAAGGGGGGAGGAGCGACGGGGATTAAGGGCAGGGAATGTAAAAAGTCGCGGGGAGCGGGGAGGTTTTTGTTTTGGGGGAGCGGGAGGAACGGGGGTGGGTAGGGGAAGGGGCTCTCCTCATCCTATCGACAATTCATATTCAACACCGCACCGGCTCCTATTGGAATTGCGTATTCGGTATTCGTATTCGGTATTGGTAAAAGCTAGTATAAATACGAATGTATTAACAAATAAATAAAGTAAAGCATAAACGATAGGCGCAGGCGTGACTTGTCGTGCGGTGGATTGGCTTGTGTCACAGCTTATCACATAGACATTCCTCATTCAATTGACAGGACAATGATTTGATAGTGCTCGTGCTGAATCCGACCGGAACGTGAGCCACAGCCCTCTGATGAGATTGCCGAGTAATTTTTAAACAGAAACTGTAGTATACCAAGAGCATGCATAACACCTCTCTTTAGATGTGCTTGGATACGCAGAACCCACTACATTTGTCCTGTTGTTGTGGTGATTTGCGAGAAGTGCTGTCGGATACGTGCCCGACGACTCAGGGGTCACTGCCATTTTTCTTGCAGTGATTTAGAAGAGTTCCTGTCAAATTACTACCTCAGGAGCGACGTATATCGTTGCTTCAGTTTTTTACAGAGCTGTCTCCTTGCTTCCTCACATCCTCGCAACCTCTTTGCTTCCTCACGTTGTGGGGCAGTCTACAGCGTTTCATCGCTTTTAGGGTATACGGGTGCAGTTTCTACAGAGATAGTAGCATATACGACATGAAGAAGGACTACTACAAAATTTTGGGAGTGGAATCCGATGCTCCAGACGAGGAAATCCGGACGGCATACTTAAAGCTTGCGTTGAAATGGCATCCGGATAAGCACCAGGGGGACGATACTGCAACACAGAAATTCCAACAGATTGGAGAAGCGTATCAAGTTTTAAGTGACCCAGTCCAAAGAGCTGAGTACGATGTCTCAACGGACTATGACGTAGCAGAGTTTGCTCTCGAGGAATACCTTCGTCGCTTTCAAACGTTTATCCTCACTGTGAACGGATTAGGTTTGGATGCCACTGGCGATGGAAGAATAGAGCCCGATTCTGTCGGCTTTGGGGGACTCCTTGGTGTTAACTGAGGCGTGTGATCGCTCGTAATATTTCGTTATGACTGCTTGTGTAAGCGGTGTTCTCTTACGCAGAACGACATCTCAAGGAACGGTGTTGCAAGCTGCTTACTACGCGGCATCCACACCGGGCTCCTGCTTGCATATTAGATTTCTCATATGCGGCGAATAAATTGCCGCGTCTGGTGCTTTTGGTTTAAGACAAGAATTTTGTATATTTATTTGTAAAGCAATAAGATTAGAAGTTCATATTATTTTGGAGAGACCTTCAAGGACTCCGATTGGGTCAGTTTCCCTGTGGAAGTACCTTCCCACACACCCTGAGAGTAGATTCTTCGCGATTTGTGCTGCGTGGTGAATGATTTGCATATCCTCCCTTCGAGCAACATGCGAAAAATGTTACCTCTCAAAGGCCGCGTGAAACTCATCCTTCTTTTGGTCTTCGTCGGTACAACTTGAGGCCCCCGGTTGTAACTTGGCCGGGTGGTTTTCGACGTAAATTGTTTCTCCCTTCAATGAGTCTTGACGCGAAGATGAATTTAAAGTATGAAGCAAGTCCAACGTCAGCCACTGCAGTCGGCGCTGTTCTGCCTGCTGTGTAAACAAGCAAGCCATCTTCTGTCCTCGGCCAAGTTGCTGGGAGCGGCCTCTCGAAGCGAGGAAAACCGGTTTGATGTTCTCCGGGCACCTAGCAGGCACTGGCAGCCTATCAGGCACTGACCATATTTCGAAGTATCGAGTTGGCCTGCAACTCAGATCGGTGGAAGTGCCGTCTCCTAAATGTTCTGTGATCTGTGAAATTTTATTTCATAAGTAGAGACGTCAAAGTAACTCTATTTGTCCAGTCATACCTTTCAAGTCGATGCCTGAGCTTAGTGATGGTGCGGCCCTTTTCAAGCTAGTCAGCAGTAAGCATTTTCTGGTTGCATAATTGTACTGGTTTGAATTCGCGTTTTTTGACTGACAGATTCGATCCGTAGCAATTAACTGTCAAGTGCCTCGCACTTTTGGCTGCAGCGCTAGGCAACTATACAAGCACCCGAATTTGGTATTTACTACTCGTTTGTGTGACTTTGTGTTTGAGGCATACAACTATCGAGTGTCTCTCACGAAGCGTTGCTTCTGAGTGGGTGAGCATCACAGAATGCCTTATTGCAACACCTATCTTAGAAGTAGTTTATATGTTCCTAACATCAAATGAATGAATATCAATAACGTCATTATAACAGGTATTTCATATTTGGGTTTATTTTAGTATGCGCGTAGGCACATGATTTAATGGTGGTCTGCGCGTAGACGAACGATTTTAATAGAGTGATATCCGTAGGCAAAATCATACAAGTGTATGTAGAGGCACACATCATTCTAGCACATGCTGATACATAACTAGCTGCAGATATACCGTCTGAAAACACCGGTGATGCTGCAAGAAAATCAAATCGGATACACATTATAGATATAGCTTCAAATGTACACATGAACAGAATAATTAGCCAAAAAACACATTGAGCTTCCGAGGATTGATAGCAGGGGGGGGCAGTTACGTGACTTCCTAGGGGGTGCGACCCCCAACGCCAAAATCCAAGTCCTAGGGGGCGCTCACCCCCCAAGGGTAGAATGCAAGTCCTAGGGGGGGGGTCTGAGCACAGCCCCTTGCCTCAGAATAACTCCAGTGTTCAACGAAAAAGTCGGGAACGATGTTCAAAAATTCGCGCCTGCGGCGCATAATAATATAACATGTGAGGCGATAGCGCGGGGCACTCCCACCCCCACCATCCTTGCGTGACTAGTCCGCGCCCGTGATGGTGGTATCGTGGGACACTCCCGCCCGCCCCACGCGCGCGATGGTGGTATCGTGGGACAATCCCGCCCGCCCCACGCGCGCGATGGTGGTATCGTGGGACACTCCCGCCCGCCCCACGCGCGCGATGGTGGTCTCGTGGGACACTCCTGCCCGCCCCACGCGCGCGATGGTGGTCTCGTGGGGCACTCCTGCCCGCCCCGCGAGCGTGATGGGGGTATCGTAGGGCACTCCCGTCCCCCGCGAGCGTGATGGTGGTATCACAGGGCACGTATCGTGGGGCACTCCCACCCGACCCGCGCGCGTTATGGTGGTATCGTGGGGCACTCCCGCTCGCCCCGCGCGCGTTATGGTGGTACCGTGGGGCACTCCCGCCCGCCCCGCAGTGTGCGCGAGTGCAAGTTCTAGGGGGGGGGTGCTGACCCCCCAACGGCAAAAAGCAACTCCTAGGGGGGGGGTGCTAACCCCCCAAAGGCAAAATGCAAGTTCTAGGGGCAGTGGTTCCGGTAGTTGGTGGGAGACTTACGATGAAAAGTTCAGGGGGTAAACGTCGCGGGCAGAAATTATACAACCATCACAAGATTTTCTCTTGGAAATATATAAATTAACTTTATAGTGGAGCGCCCCCCTGAATTTCTTGCCTTTCGACTACACTTCAAGAGCCCGTTAACCTCCGTTGAATACCGATTGCTTCGGGAAAAATAATTAATATAGAATAAGTTTTCTTAATCTTAGAATAACCCGTTTTCATCGTTAATTTAGAATAAGTTTTCTTGATGTCATCCGGCTATGACCGGTGGTCCTTTTCACGACTCGTGTTCAAATAATGTGCACACAGGTCAAACGCTCTCGTTCCCGCTGGTGCCATCATGAGGAAGCCTCCAAAAAGCTTTAAGAAGGTTTGTCTCGCTTGTGATAGTGGTGGGCGCCGTCGTAATAGACACTCACGGCGTGTCCTGCTTGAAAAAAAGGCCCCTGTACTTCTTCTAGATTCTAAACCCTTTGACTTGCCTTTTACCGCTGCACGCGACCGGCAAGCATCTTTGAAACTTCCGAGTTTCAAAGATGCGTTTTGTATTTTGGGTGCACCCTAATTTTACAAACACCTAATTTTACAACACCCAAACCCAAAGATGCCAAACAGCCGAGGGCTTCCCGTGCGTCCTAACGCACGAAACTTGGCACGAATACTGCCAAGATACATATATTTAAGTTACCAGAAGCTCAAGGCTCCAAGTTACTTGTGCGCGAAACGCGCAATCTATTTCTAAGGCAGATGCTTTGGGTTTGGGTTCGAACGTGACACCCAAACCCAAAGATGCCAAACAGCCGAGGGCTTCCCGTGCGTCCTAGAGCACGAAACTTGGCGCGAATACTACCATGGTACATATAATAATAAAACATTTACGCTAGCAAAGGGGACAAAGTCCTGAGAGTGCGGTATCCCTGCAAGTAAGGCAGGCTAGTGAAAACACCAGGGGCTACTCCCTCTGCTATAGCGCGCCCACAAAGGGGCTCAACCCACTTTTCAGCAGGGTGACATCTAGAGAAAAAGCTAAGTGCTAGGCAAAAAACTCTAGAAGATGGAGAAGCAACCATGGCCGGGTGAGTGGAGGGGTGGCTGAATCTGGGCGGTGGGGAGAGAAGTCGGAGAATTAAGGGGGTTTTTGGAGACGTTGTGAGGAAGGGGGTCGTGGTGGGCGGGGGAGAGGGGGGGGTGGCGGGGGAGGGGAGGGGGGGGACGGCCCCTCCCCTTGGGGACACGGCACCATCTTTTATTGCAAATTTTTGAGAATTATTGCAGGAGGGTTTGAAGAAAGTCGTTTGATTGTTGCACAGCTTCTGTTTCTGTCATGGCTTCACTGCTCGAGATGTCAACTGTATGCGGGTCAGTGTTTAAGGTGGTGGTGGTGTTTAACAGAAACACGTCTCGCCTATTTTTGGTGTGTTGTCTACAAATTCTTGATAGTTTTTTAAGAAGAGGTTTAATCTTGCCACGGGGAACACCTATCGTGTTGAGGACAGTACCAAAAAGAGGAGGGAGGTATCCCATGAGTGTGAGAACTTTGGGCCATTTAACGGTGTTTATGAAGGGCTTGGAATTTGCATTGGTGATTGTCGTGTCGTGGTGACCACCATAATAAGGCTCAATATCACTCTGATGATAAGGAGGGTCTTGAGTGGGCCATGGGCAAAGCGAAGAAGGAAGTACTTTGACGCTTTCGTTCAGAACTTCATCCCAAATATCAGAGCTGACTCCTGTGTATTCTAGCCTCTTCTTCGTGACTCTGGACTTAGGAAGGACGTTGAGGAACCATCTGGCAATCTTTTTCTCTGTAGGCCTCCAGTCAAAGACTGGTTGAGTATCACTGGGTGCACTGTCTATAGCTATGATAACAACATCCGAAAAGTCATCCTTATAGCATCCACCACCTGGGAGAACGTAGGGGTCATCACCCGTCCAATAGCCATGTGGGATAAATGGAATAGTGTTATGCAGGAATCTGAAAACAAGTTTAAAACCTTTGTCGAACCATCTTTTTTGGTTTTTGGGAGACAGCGGAAGAATCCATGTTCCTGAAAATCCGGGGACGGTGTTGGCCGCTTTATGTCCCATTTCCAAGGTAGTCATAACCGCCGAAGATTTGCCCTTTTCTTTCCCATCAAAGGGGGGATTTCCATAAACGATTTTGCCGATGCCTGTTATCGGATCAACGTAGGCATCCCAAGCGAGACCATCAAAGCCAATTTTCCCATGATGGCAGAAGGGCCTGAGGGCTTTTTTCATTCTTGTGGTGGGTATGCATCTTCTCAAGTGAATTCTAGGGTGGGCATTTAGTGGGTTGGAGAAGAGTTCACAGCCGTTTTTGTCAAGATTCCTGTCATCCACCAAAATATCTAAGAGGCTTCTTCTGATTGCATAGCAGTTTTTAGGATCCCCCGATTCAAACTTACATGCATTGAGTGCTTCGTGAATATCGTGTGCCCTATTCGAGTACTCCGCAAGTGAGCATGGAACTGCTTTGTCGGAAAGGCGGTGCCAGGCCAAAAGTTTCCAAAACTCTTTCTTTTGGACATATTGGAGTTCGGGATATTTAATTGTCCCCGTGACATGGTCCACTTCAGGTATAGCGGTCACAGCAATGGTATTCTTTTTTGAACTTGATGGTCGGTACATGCTAGCTTCCGGGAGAGCGTGTAAGTATTCCTCCTTCATTTCCTGTCTTAGGTCAGCAAGTGGAAAAAGTTTCGATGGCTCTGTTTTGATGTATGTGGTACCTTTTCCAGGGTTTAGTAGTTTGGGCTTTTCTGAGATTTCTTCAGCAATAATTTTCCTTAGTTCGCCATCTTGGGTTGTTCTAAGACTATGCAAACTATTATTATGTCCTGAGCATTCAAGTTGGATGTGTTCGAAGGTGCATTTTGTATTCTGTTGGCAGTAGGGGCAGTTTTCAGTCCCGATTTTCCCCAGTTTAAATAAACGTGCTGGAGAGGCTTGGAGACCCGGGAGTTCTCTGCTTCTAGAAGCGGTGAAAGCTTTAGGTGTTATTTTGGAAATATCTTTAGTGGGGGCGGTGTTATTCTCGTTAAGCATTCTCAAGTACTTCCCTTGAGACTGTAGAGATCTCCAATTATGATAGTGTGATAGACGTTGAATTCTTCTAATGTGACTACGGATATCGCCTAAAATAGGGACCTCAAAAAAGAATAATGAGAAGGGCAGTTTCTCGGCAGGGTCGTAGCGGGAGATGTCTGAGCAACCCCCTCTGAATGAGGCTCTTTTAGCAGTACGGTCCACTCTGTCATGGACTTTGTCATTATTGTGACCCCTAATCCATTTAAGGATGATTTTACTGTGGTCTCCTTCACTGTAGAAGCCAAGTTCTTCTAACAGTAGGCGAACAGCCTGCACATCTCTGCGATTAGCTTCACGTAGTTTGTCCCGAGCACTCATAGATCTGCCATCCTTTGTTACAGCAGATATTGCGGCCATGGAGTCAATGGCATGTACCATTGGAGTCATGGATTTGAGGAGATTCTCTTTTTGTTCTGCGAGTAAGAATCTCAGTCCCGCAATTTCAGCAGATGTACTACTAGGGTTTTGGATATCTTCCTTGATAAGAAGCCCCGGTGCGGCGAAAGTTCTTGAGGGGGGGATATTCATCTTCCGAACAAGTGGCATTCCGTTGTCAAAGTTTTTATGGCATATGCTGCACCACTGCATGCTGATTTTTTACCGGCGAATAGGGAACCATCGCTTGCCATATCATAATCCTCCATTTGATTGCTCTTTTCGGCGAAGGGGGTAGATTCTTCTTCCGAGTCGCTAGGGCAGCTGTATTCACTTTCTTCTTCCGCAGTTTTGTTTTTCATTCTGGCAATAATGGTCTCATATTGTCTGTCTGAGATGTAATCATAGTGTGAGTTAATATCACTGACTTTAGCAAGAACAGAAGAGGGCGGGTCCATATGGTCATTATATTCGAAAATGGAACCTGCTGGAATTAGGATGCAACCGTCATCGGTGATGCTATATTCAAAGTCGTATTGAAAACTGTTGGTTCCTTCGATTCTGACAAAGACATTAGGGTTTTTGGCATTGTTACTGTATTCTGTGTATTTTATTGACATGGCCTCTAAGTCAATATTGGTAATGTGAATAAGAGAGATGGAATCTCGGTTACCATTTCCTTTCCAATGAAACTCACCCGTGTCCGGGGGTACTATGTTGTCTCTATATTGTTTCTTGACATATCTGGCCTGTGGGTCCAAACCTACAGGGTTTTGAAGCATTTCCTTTTCGATTTCGGTTAGCCATCCCGGGGGTCTATTACCGTTCAGCCTGAAAAAGCCTTTGCTTTCTTGCCAGTTTTTTAACATTCCACCGCAGGGAGTCAGAAAGGAACCTGTGTGCTTGAGGTTATATTTTGAATTGCGGAGGTAACATTCCTCGACATGTAGAGTTGTTTGGGAAGGGTGGTGATTAATGTGGTTTCACCCGCTTCATTTTCAGGGTAATTTTTAGAGTCGATAGCGTATCCAAGTTTTGCCATAATGTGACCTGTACGCCTGAACCAGTTAAAGCGTTTGTCTTTTGTGTGACTATAGGTTGCATAGTGTGATAAGGGAAAGCCCGAGATGGCATTTTTACTCATTTCGTTGTTCATGTTTTGAATTATTATTTTAAGCCATAAATTGTTGTTTCTACGGTATAGTGAGATAAGGTGAGGGTCAGTGATACGGTCCGTGTGGTTGTGTTGCCAATATTCGTGTTCATCTGCAGAACACAGGGTGTTCATGGTTTCAGTAATACACGACGCGGTTGCAATATCGAAGACACTATCAATACCGTACCCGCCCTGGCAGACTGCTGTCCAGATTATTTGGTGGTTAGTGTCAACTGGGCAGCCCAGGTATTTGATTATAAACGAAGCTATCATTTTGTCTAATTCAATTGCAACATTCTTTGAGGAGTTGGCAATTGCTGAGGTAACTTTAAGGGGGTACGCCATCCTCGGAACTACAACCGCATTTATAACATATCTTAGCTGGTGTAGAGTCATGTGTTGCAGTTGGATGGATGTGAGAGTGGATTTAAGTCTATCGATAAGGATTTCCGCCTGTTTGTCCCATTCCCCATTTAGTGCAAACCATACTCCGAGGTATCTGTTTACCTCTTTGCTGTTAGAGAAATCGAGAAATTCTGGTGACTCAGGGGGTATCCATTTCGCATCAATGGAAGGACTCGAGTCATTGGTATTGGGCTCCAGGTGACCCCCAGAGATGAGTAAATCATCAGACAGGTCATATCGTGTTACTATTTTGCCCTGGGATTTGATGCGCTTTCTGTAAGAGTATTTGGATTTCTTAACATTGATGGGAATGCCGATGAAGCTCATAAATTCATTAACTATACCTAGCATGTCTTGAACTTCGTCTTTAGTTTTCCCCACGAGCATGATGTCATCACAGAAGAACCGTGCAAAGATATTTAAAGGGGTGTCCTTTTCTAATAAGTTTTGAGAGGGAGGAATAACATTATTTCCTGGTTTGTCTGGTCTATGGCGCTCCGAGTTGAGTTCGTATCCATATGTGGTTCCTGTCGGGTTTGCACCGTTTGCTCGTTTTGCTAACCAAATTGCCAGGATATCCATAATGGCTACAAACCTTAGTGGGCTCAAAACTTCTCCCTGAGGAACTCCACATTCGAGGGACCATTCATCTGTGAGGCCTTCCTCAGTAAGTACCATTCTAGAGGCATCATTGGTGATGTCTGAAATGATGTTAATTATTTGTGATGGGAGTCCTAACTTTCTGAGCGCTAAATTGCTCATCCAGAATTCAGCTCTGTCAAATGCTTGTTTGAGGTCCAGGTAAACTACGTGGAGGTCTTTGTCGTATCTATTGGCATCCGAAATTACTTCATTCAAAATTTGGAGTGAGTCATCTATGTTTTTATTCGGAAGAAAGGCATCTTGAATGGGAAAGAGAATGGGGTGGGTGTTGAGTATTGTTTTGAGACGGTTAGCAATTATTGTATTAAATAGTTTAAGACCCGTTTCCAACATTGTGAGGGGTCTGGAATTATCTATGGTACATGGTGCTGAGGGATTTTTAGGGATTGGAAGGATGACTCCAGATTTTGCACTCTTAGGAAATCTCCCAGATGGTACATATATTTAAGTTACCAGAAGCTCAAGGCTTCAAGTTACTTGTGCGCGAAACGCGCAATCTATTTCTAAGGCAGATGTTTTGGGTTTGGGTTCGAACGTGACACCCAAACCCAAAGATGCCAAACAGCCGAGGGCTTCCCGTGCGTCCTAGAGCACGAAACTTGGCACGAATACTGCCAAGATACATATATTTAAGTTACCAGAAGCTCAAGGCTTCAAGTTACTTGTGCGCGAAACGCGCAATCTATTTCTAAGGCAGATGTTTTGGGTTTGGGTTCGAACGTGACACCCAAACCCAAAGATGCCAAACAGCCGAGGGCTTCCCGTGCGTCCTAGAGCACGAAACTTGGCACGAATACTGCCAAGATACATATATTTGAGTTACTTGAAGCTCAAGGCTTCAAGTTACTTTTGCGCGAAACGCGCAATCTATTTCTACGGCAGATGTTTTGGGTTTGGGTTCGAACGTGACACCCAAACCCAAAGATGCCAAACAGCCGAGGGCTTCCCGTGCGTCCTAGAGCACGAAACTTGGCACACATACTGCCAAGATACATATCTTTCAGTAAGTTGAAGCTCAAGGCTTCAAGTTACTTACTTTTTTTCAAGCAGAACACGCCGTGAGTGTCTATTGTGGCAAAGATGGCAAATAATAAAAGTCATTATGCGTAAAGAGTTGTTATTCACGGCCGTGACTTTTAGATTCACGGCCGTGAATCTTTCGGAATGGAACCAAAAACCGTTCGATTTTAATCGAACGGTTTTTGGTTCCATTCGGACATATGGACATCACGGCAAGACAACTCTTCAGTGTAATATTTCGCATGGCATGGGGATAGCTCAACAGGTACAGGTACAACGTCATGGATGCATGCACCGGTCATAGCCGGATGACATAAAGAAAACTTATTCTAAATTAACGATAAAATGGGGTATTCTAAACTTATGAAAAAATATTCTAAATTAAATAGCCTACCATTGCTTCGTGCTCTACGGTATTATTTTGATATTATTTTGATATTATTGACTGTTTACTAGTCTAGTTTTCTTCGACCTTCGCCCTCGTCGACATCTTTGGCTAGACCTTAAGCTCCCTTAACGCCTTTGCCTTTTTTGTTCGACTTCATTCCATTCGGTAATCCCTCTTCCCTCGTCTTCAACACTACGTCTTCAACACTACGCAATGAAGCGTTGATGTTTCCTTCTTTCACGTTCTTCTTGACTTATTCCCATGTGTTCTTCACATTTGCGCCGTTTGTAACCCTCGTTTCCCCCCCACGGAAACTCGTCGCAGGCATACTAAAGGAGCTCCTTTGCGTTCGCCCTTTAAAAGGTAAAATTTATTTCAGCATGTTTCATCATTGTGACGTGCCTTCACTTCGAATATCGTGAACCCCATCCATAGGTGCTAATCAAGATTGAAGATAGGAGAGCAAGCGACAACATGGCCGCCAACAACGAGGTGCGCACCTTTTCACGACTCCGTTGTAGTGATCCTTCGGCAAGCGACCTCACACATATGTCCCGAGAAATGTTAGAAAGCTTCACACCTTGGGACCGCCGGGATGCCCGCAATAGTGTTTGTTCTTTGGGTTTGCGCATCAAACCCAAAGCCAAACCCCATGTTCACCTTCAAAGAGCTTCGTCTTTCCTATCCTTCTCCGGTGATCCTTCGGCAAGCGACCTCGGACATATGTCCCGAGAAATGTTAGAAAGCTTCACACCTTGGGACCGCCGGGATGCCCGCAATAGTGTTTGTTCTTTGGGTTTGCGCATCAAACTCAAACCCAAAGCCCATGTTCACCTTCAAAGAGCTTCGTCTTTCCGATCCTTCTCCGGTGATCCTTCGGCAAGCGACCTCGGACATATGTCCCGAGAAATGTTAGAAAGCTTCACACCTTGGGACCGCCGGGATGCCCGCAATAGTGTTTGTTCTTTGGGTTTGCGCATCAAACTCAAACCCAAAGCCCCCCATGTTCACCTTCAAAGAGCTTCGTCTTTCCGATCCTTCTCCGGTGATCCTTCGGCAAGCGACCTCGGACATATGTCCCGAGAAATGTTAGAAAGCTTCACACCTTGGGACCGCCGGGATGCCCGCAATAGTGTTTGTTCTTTGGGTTTGCGCATCAAACTCAAACCCAAACCCCATGTTCACCTTCAAAGAGCTTCCTCTTTCCTATCCTTCTCCGGTGATCCTTCGGCAAGCGACCTCGGACATATGTCCCGAGAAATGTTAGAAAGCTTCACACCTTGGGACCGCCGGGATGCCCGCAATAGTGTTTGTTCTTTGGGTTTGCGCATCACACTCAAACCCAAAGCCCATGTTCACCTTCAAAGAGCTTCCTCTGTCCTATCCTTCTCCGGTGATCCTTCGGCAAGCGACCTCGGACACATGTCCCGATAAATGTTAGAAAGCTTCACACCTTGGGACCGCCGGGATGCCCGCGATAGTGTTTGTTCTTTACGTTTGCGCATCAAACTCAAACCCAAAGCCCATGTTCACCTTCAAAGAGCTTCCTCTTTCCTATCCTTCTCCGGTGATCCTTCGGCAAGCGACCTCGGACATATGTCCCGAGAAATGTTAGAAAGCTTCACACCTTGGGACCGCCGGGATGCCCGCAATAGTGTTTGTTCTTTGGGTTTGCGCATCAAACCCAAAGCCAAACCCCATGTTCACCTTCAAAGAGCTTCGTCTTCCCGATCCTTCTCCGGTGATCCTTCGGCAAGCGACCTCGGACATATGTCCCGAGGAATGTTAGAAAGCTTCACACCTTGGGACCGCCGGGATGCCCGCAATAGTGTTTGTTCTTTGGGTTTGCGCATCAAACTCAAAGCCAAACCCCATGTTCACCTTCAAAGAGCTTCGTCTTTCCTATCCTTCTCCGGTGATCCTTCGGCAAGCGACCTCGGACATATGTCCCGAGAAATGTTAGAAAGCTTCACACCTTGGGACCGCCGGGATGCCCGCAATAGTGTTTGTTCTTTGGGTTTGCGCATCACACTCAAACCCAAAGCCCATGTTCACCTTCAAAGAGCTTCCTCTGTCCTATCCTTCTCCGGTGATCCTTCAGCAAGCGACCTCGGACATATGTCCCGAGAAATGTTAGAAAGCTTCACACTTTGGGACCGCCGGGATGCCCGAAACAGTTCTTGTTCTTTGGGTTTGCGCAACAAACCCTAAGCCAAAGCCCATGTTCACCTTCAAAGAGCTTCGTCTTTCCGATCCTTCTCCGGTGATCCTTCGGCAAGCGACCTCGGACATATGTCCCGAGAAATGTTAGAAAGCTTCACACCTTGGGACCGCCGGGATGCCCGCAATAGTGTTTGTTCTTTGGGTTTGCGCATCAAACTCAAACCCAAACCCCATGTTCACCTTCAAAGAGCTTCGTCTTTCCGATCCTTCTCCGGTGATCCTTCGGCAAGCGACCTCGGACATATGTCCCGAGAAATGTTAGAAAGCTTCACACCTTGGGACCGCCGGGATGCCCGCAATAGTGTTTGTTCTTTGGGTTTGCGCATCACCCTCAAACCCAAACCCCAGGTTCACCTTCAAAGAGCTTCCTCTTTCCTATCCTTCTCCGGTGATCCTTCGGCAAGCGACCTCGGACAGATATCCCGAGAAATGTTGGAAAGCGTCAAACTTTGGAACCGCCGGGATGCCCGCAATAGTGTTTGTTCTTTGCGTTTGCGCATCAAACCCAAAGCCAAACCCCATGTTCACCTTCAAAGAGCTTCGTCTTTCCTATCCTTCTCCGGTGATCCTTTGGCAAGCGACCTCGGACATATGTCCCGAGAAATGTTAGAAAGCTTCACACCTTGGGACCGCCGGGATGCCCGCAATAGTGTTTGTTCTTTGGGTTTGCGCATCACACTCAAACCCAAAGCCCATGTTCACCTTCAAAGAGCTTCCTCTGTCCTATCCTTCTCCGGTGATCCTTCGGCAAGCGACCTCGGACATATGTCCCGAGAAATGTTAGAAAGCTTCACACCTTGGAACCGCCGGGATGCCCGCAATAGTGTTTGTTCTTTGGGTTTGCGCATCAAACTCAAACCCAAAGCCCATGTTCACCTTCAAAGAGCTTCGTCTTCCCGATCCTTCTCCGGTGATCCTTCGGCAAGCGACCTCGGGCATATGTCCCGAGAAATGTTGGAAAGCTTCACACCTTGGGACCGCCGGGATGCCCGCAATAGTGTTTGTTGTTTGGGTTTGCGCATCAAACCCTAAGCCAAACCCCATGTTCACCTTCAAAGAGCTTCGTCTTCCCGATCCTTCTCCGGTGATCCTTCGGCAAGCGACCTCGGACATATGTCCCGAGAAATGTTGGAAAGCTTCACACCTTGGGACCGCCGGGATGCCCGCAATAGTGTTTGTTCTTTGGGTTTGCGCATCAAACCCTAAGCCAAAGCCCATGTTCACCTTCAAAGAGCTTCCTCTGTCCTATCCTTCTCCGGCGATCCTTCGGCAAGCGACCTCGGACATATGTCCCGAGAAATGTTAGAAAGCTTCACACCTTGGGACCGCCGGGATGCCCTCAATAGTGTTTGTTCTTTGGGTTTGCGCATCAAACTCAAACCCAAACTCCATGTTCACCTTCAAAGAGCTTCGTCTTCCCGATCCTTCTCCGGTGATCCTTCGGCAAGCGACCTCATACATATGTCCCGATAAATGTTAGAAAGCCTCACACCTGCTGGAAACAGCTGAACAGGCAGTGGGGACCCGCTGCCGACGGTGAAACAACGGATCACTAAACTCGGATATACAAACGATATATACCCGAGATGAGTGACACAGGCTGACCACCGAAGACGACATACAGGAATGACACTAGACTGTACGAACTAGTCGTAGTGTCAATTCCAGCACACCACCTCATCTGAGGTGGACCAGCTAGTGACACTCACCACCCTAGCTACTAGAGTTTACAGAGAATGTAAAGATATGTCAACTCTAGTCAGCTAGCAAAGTCACAGGTGGCATGATGAAAGTCAGGCTAGCATAACAAATACTTGCTAAGCCTAAGAAATTGCTAGGACCAATTCCGGTCGGCTAAAATTAATGCTCTGCCAGCTAGTGGTGGGTGCTCTGATAAATCTCGCCTGTCTGCATGTGATGGAGAATGCTAAAAGAAATTCTGCCTGTCGGTTTAGCTTTAATTCTTCTGCGAACTATAAAGGTCTCCTGTCATAAAAAATGTTCGTCTTAATTGATAAAGCTGCCCGCTAGTGGTGAGAATTACAGCAACATTCTTCTGCCCAAAACTACAGCAAGTGGTGGAGATTGATAACGTGAGCACCGCCTGTCTGTTTAAAGAAATCAATAGTAGCCATCACCAGAGTCGTACCCAGCATCTTCCCCATAATAAGTGTCTTCATCATAAAAACCAGCACCACCAGTTTCGTCGGAATCGTGGGCTCCTGCCTCCCAGGCAGCCCACTCTTCTGCGGTGTACTCGATCTCATCGTCCGCAGTAGGCTCATCTTCAAAAGAAACTGCGTCAACATTGAACTCGTGTTGTGGTAAAAATTCCTCCCCAAGTGGGGGCTCTAAAACACCACCGTAAGATTCTCCCCGAAAACCCGTGTCCAGAGAGTAATCCCGTTCCAATCGATCAGACGAAAAATGCGGAGCGGCCAAGTGGCCATCTTGCTCCTCTTCCTCCTCACAACTGCCGCTGGAATCATCGAAATGCCCAAGTGGGTACTCCGATTCATCCTCATCCTCACTAGGTAAATACTCCTCATAACTTCGAACAACCCCAGAGCCCATATAGGGAGGTACAATGGGAGGTGCATGGACATAGTGAACTTCCGCGCGGACAGGAGGGGCCTGCCGCACGGTGTCGCTCGCCCTAGTGGCACTAGGGGAGGGTCTAGTGGTGGAAATCTGAGTTGAAACTGATTGGGACGCCAAAATCGCCGGCGCATCGCCCACTCCTACTTCGTAAAATCTTTCCGTTCGAAATTCCAGAACCAGCGGTCTCGGACGAGACACCACCAACTTGTGGCTCACTAGCCACCAAGATGTGCAAAACTATCGGAGAATACGCGGTAAAATCCGCTGAGATCTGAGTCGCCTCACGGAAACGCGAAATAGCCAAATGCATGGAAGAGCATAAAGAGATTAAGGCTGGCACTGGTTTTACCACTGGTAATACCTTTACCGGTATTACCCGGTAATTTTACCGGTAATACCAAGGCCCATAATCCTTTACCATGCTCCAGTGTGGTAAAGTGCCAAATTCCCAAAATCCTTTACCATTGGTAATACCATTTTGGTATTACCATTGGTATTACTACCTGGAATCACGATTTTACCCCATTTTACCCCTGTGTTACCATGAATCCGTGACTACCATACCAGGTTACCAGCCGCCATCCATGGGTAGTGGTTCCGTGAATTCGTCTCATCGAAACTTTACTCAACATTTTCGTTGACGGGCCTGCGTGGCGGTACCATACCCATTTAAAAATGTCGGAATCGGACATTTGGGGCAGTGCGCAAAAGTGTGTGTATAGATAATGTCCTCGTGGGGGCAGTGCGCAAAAGTGTGTGTAGAGAGAATGGCCTTGTGGGGGCAGTGCGCAAAAGTGTGTGTAGAGAGAATGGCCTCGTGGGCAAGGTTTTGACAGTCCCTCGCACGTCGGTATTACCACGGTATTACCCAGTAAAGTATTACCGGTAATTTTACCGGTATTACCAAGGCCGAAAATCCTTTACCCGGTAAAATGCCAGCCTTAAAAGAGATGAGCTGAGATCTCTTGAGAGTCGAAACTCTCGCCAATCCAGAGTCAGCAGATGCCAAAAGAGCCGAGAGCTATTCACTCGAAGAAATCTGCCGCGAATCCATCAAAGAAAATGAGATCTCAAAATGAAATAACGGAACAAAAAATCGTAGGAGTCCACCCCGTCGTAATCACCCAAAGCCGTAAGCAGCCGCCTCCAGAAAATAGACGGAATCTGCTTCCAAACGTCCCACAAGGAGTGGGAACGCTCAACTGAAAAATAGCGCGGAAATAAAATAAAATTCTGCTCCAAAATCCAGTTCACGCGAACGTGAGAGGGACCATAACCTGCTGGAAACAGCTGAACAGGCAGTGGGGACCCGCTGCCGACGGTGAAACAACGGATCACTAAACTCGGATATACAAACGATATATACCCGAGATGAGTGACACAGGCTGACCACCGAAGATGACATACAGGAATGACACTAGACTGTACGAACTAGTCGTAGTAGTGTCAATTCCAGCAACACCTTCGGACCGCGGGGATGCCCGCGATAGTGTTTGTTCTTTGGGTTTGCGCATCAAACTCAAGGGGTGCGGTGAGCGGGGTGGCGCGCCTTGGTGAGGGGTGTTGTG
>LGRX02002224.1:0-57406 GCA_001247695.2 Cymbomonas tetramitiformis
TCAATGTTCTGTGTTGTTCCGCTGTGGGTGTGGGGTTCGCGATTCGTCAACGAACCGTCCGACGTCAACCGAACAGATTGAGATTCTGAGATGTCAACCGAACCGAACCGATCTGAGATTGAGATTCGAGGTTGGGGTTCGAGGATCGAGGTTGAGCATCATCGATCATGATCTACATCGGAAGAGCAAATCGAAAAAATCGAAATCGGATATCGGAAATCGGAAATTTCATAGATCCAGATCGGAAATGCGATCCAATGGCGCTGGCGAAGTGGCAATTCCATTTGGCGAAGTCGAAAGAGCCCAAAGCGCAAAGGCGAAAAGGGCTACGGACTACTGTATAGGCTGAAGGCTCTAAACGAGACACGCCAGCGCCAGATGAGCTCGAGAAAAATCAAAAAAGGAAAGTATATATGATATAGGACAATACGGATATTTAATTATTTATTGCCACAATACTACTATAATTACGACCAATTGCGAAAATGAATCGGCATTTATAGTAGCGTGATCGCCATCCGATCGTCATCATGACCAAACTCGATACTCGTAGCACTCTCGTAGCGTAAGCGCTAGCGCTAGCGCTAGCGTCGCGTCGTAGGTCTCGTGACACTCTGAGAGGCTGAGACTCAGACTGTGACACTCGATGCTGCAGATCGAGATGGAGAATTGGAGATGCGAGATATCTCATATCGGACCATAGACATCACGATCAGTCATGGTCAAAAACATTTGATTCTTGTGGAGAATTTGTTTCACTCGAGCGAACTTTCTCTTTTCAACAGGAAATCAGGACGGGAGGGCAATGCTAAACGCTGGGCCGTCGAACTTCCGATTCCTCATCGTCGCCGGGCGTATGAGCTGTTTAGCCGTACTGAAAGACTCCTCTTTTAGAAAGTTCGCTTTTCGTTGCAGGTCTTGTCAGTCGAGAAGACCTGCGACCGAAAATATGCACCTGTTAGGTCTTGTCAACATGGACCGGCCTGCTAATATATCGTTCTGTAACGTTTGTCCTTTCACGTTGGCTTCAGTTGACAGCTTGCTCAAAGTAGTTACGGGACATATCTCTGCAGTCTGGGTACGACCTGACTGGAGAAGGCCTCAGAAAAGACTGACAGGGAAAAGACGTCGCCGGTTACGAAGAAGCCATAAGTCAGTTCCCATTCCGCTGCAATGCGCAGTTTCAGTTCTTTGGCTCACCCTAACGAGAGCCATGACCTTTTCATTGGAAATTGCATGTTTTCCTCCCAAGAGATGCAGACGCAAAGCTCAGTGAGTTCGTTCTCAAATGGTTTTTCGTATTCTACACTCGTTGGCAACGAAGGGGACCGGATGATTTTAGCGCACCCAAGGGTGCGCAACTCTTCCAGTGCACTGCACCTCTCGAGGATCCCCCGATCTCGTGCTGCCCAACTTTCAGCTGTGTCACCGGTTCATTTCCGTGTTGCGTTCTGTCTTCAAAGGTCTCTTGAAGACCATGTATTCCTCCTGCGCAAGCCTCAAGGATACCTCGTCAACCACTTGCGCTTCACCTTGTTCCCTTGGCAACGAAACGTATTCTGCTGCGACTAAGCCTCGAAGGCCTTTTGCTGTTTGTATGCGCAGAGTAGCTACCATCAGCCGACGGAAGACTTTCAGAACATGATTGCAGACATTCAGAATGAAGCCTTCACTCTTTGTCAGCCCTCGCCCTCCGCCGTTGGAACCTCTGAGCCCATGTTGGCGTCTGGAACGAGCTTCATGACGGGTGCAGAGCTTTTCTCTGACACGTGCGAAAGTGTAAGCCCCTTGTCAGTTGCCTTCGCACCTCTCCCGTTCTCTTCATTCAAGTTTCTGCATTCTTGTGGGTGTACAGAGAAAGCTTCAACGTGAGATCAGTTTTAGTTATGCGTTTTTTAACATTTTTAGGTGAAGGGTCAACTCGTAGGTCAAATAACTCGAACTTTCTTCATTATGATGTTGGCTCCGCTTATTGCAGACTACTAGCCGAGCTGGCACACCGGTCTCCCTCACTGACGTCCCCATCAGCCGCGCGCCGGAGCTGTGCGTTTCTTCAGGGCCAGGTGACCCCCCTCTCTCCCCTGTTTACTTCCCTGCGCCCTCTCTTTCCCCGCGGACAGAACTTTCCGTCTTGAAAAGGACTTTGCAGCGCTCACTTCAGTCTTCGACTGATGCCTCTGCAAAGTTGAAGTACGCGATCCGTCTTTTTACTCAGCGCCCCGCAAACTCCTTTCTCCTTACCCGTGATGCTATAGACTAGGCAGGCACCCCGTCAGGCCTCTGGCGTGTGATAGTTAACTTGCTTTATTTGCACTCGGTGTGTATCCCGAAGCGCTGCACTTTATTTGACCAGCCAAGCTTCGTGGAGATGCTTGGCGGACTGTGGCAACTTTTGTGCTTGAATATGGCTCGGCGCGTTAAGAGGTCGTTTCGGATCGAGCTCATCTCGTCGCTGCGCATCAAGGGGTGCGTCTCGGGCCGGCGCATCAAGGGCGTTTGGGCCGGCGTAGTTGGACCCGCCCATCCTGGGGTGCGTTTTGGGACCGGTTTTCCGGTGGAGGGTTTCGCCGTCGCGCGACCAGCACAGGTCATGGCCATCAGGAGCAGGCACATCAAAGCCGTGTATTGGCCGAGCGCTTGCATGCACATCAAAGCCGTGTATCGGCCGAGCGCCTGCATGCACATCACAGCCGTGTATTGGCCGAGTGCCTGCATGCACATCACAGCCGTGTATTGGCCGAGCGCCTGCATGCACCTCAAAGCCGTATATCGGCCGAGCGCTTGCATGCACGTCAAAGCCTTGTATTGGGCGAGCGCCTGCAGGCACATCACAGCCGTGTATTGGGCGAGTGCCTGCATGCACATCATAGCCGTGTATTGGCCGAGCGCCTGCAGACACATCATACGTGCATTTTGGCCGAGCGCTTGCAGGCACATCAAAGCCGTGTACTGGGCGAGTGCCTGCATGCACATCACAGCCGTGTATTGGCCGAGCGCCTGCATGCACCTCAAAGCCGTATATCGGCCGAGCGCTTGCATGCACGTCAAAGCCTTGTATTGGGCGAGCGCCTGCAGGCACATCACAGCCGTGTATTGGGCGAGTGCCTGCATGCACATCATAGCCGTGTATTGGCCGAGCGCCTGCAGACACATCATACGTGCATTTTGGCCGAGCACTTGCAGGCACATCAAAGCCGTGTACTGGGCGAGCGCCTGCATGCACCTCGCAGCCGTGTATTGGGCGAGCACCGTGTATTGGGCGTGCACATTGCAGCCGTGTATTGGGCGAGTGCCTGCAGACACATCATACGTGCATTTCGGCCAAGCGCCTGCATGCACCTCGCAGCCGTGTATTGGGCGAGCACCGTGTATTGGGCGTGCACATTGCAGGCGTGTATTGGCTGAGCGCCTGCATGCACATCACAGGCGCATTTCGGCCGGGCGCATGCATGTACTTCACAGGCTTGTATCAGCCGAGTGCATGCAGGCACATTCTTCACAGCCGGATGTCAACCCAGCGCCTGCAGGTAATAGGGAGCAGGCACATAAGGAGCAGGCACGCCCAGAGCGGTAGTTGGAGTGTAGATTTTTCATTTCTGGTGCTGTTGGGCAGAAAGGACTCGGTCTGCTCTATTTGTGAAGAGCACCCTTCTTATGGACTGCCCTTGGGGTGCCATCTGACCGTACAAAGGTTGATCTCGAGCTCAGTGCAGCCCGACAGCGTTAGTTGGTTGCTGGGGTACAGATGTGGAGAAGTTGGCAAAGGTTGAGACATCTTCGCCACCCCCGAATTCCCCACCACGAGTGATGCCGACCCACTTTGTGCAGCACGACTCACCGACTCCGACGCTGACGACAGCCACTTCTGCCTACCCCGTGTCGCCCTGCGAGCAGGCCAGCTACAACCCCTCAGCTTCGCCTGGTGAGCCTCTCTATTACGTAAAGGGTGACAGCGAGATGGCCGACCCTACCGGGCTCCTGCCGGCTTCCCCGGACCCAGAGTTCTTATTCAGCAACACCGCGCGGCTGCAGCTGCTGCCGGTGTCGTACGCCGAGATGCAGCAGGGATGCCAGCAGCGGCAGCAGCTCCATCAGCTTCACCAGCAGCAGCGAGAACAGCTGGAGCGGCAGCAGCAAGAGGAGCAGCAGCGCCTACACCACCACCACCTCCGCCAGCAGCTGCACCTTCGTGAAGTGGCGAGCACTGACGTGGCACATCCCGAGCACCAGCAGGTGGATGATGAGCAGTCCTTCAAGCATGCCGCGTCCTCGCCGCCGCCTCACTCAGCCCCCCTCCATTCAAGCCCCCTTAGCCCTCAGCTGGCTTGCCACGAGTCGCCCCCTCCCCTGTCAGACCAAGACATGCCCCAGCAGACCTATGACGCCCCATACCCTGCCAATCTAGACCACCTGGTGCCCCAGTCCCCAACCCCACTTCAGAGGGCAGCGTCCTCTCCAGCCCTGCTTGGGTTACCGAGAGTGGTGCACTTTCCCGGATCTCCCTCCCCTCACACCCCACCCCTCCCCCTCCCCCTCCTCCCTCTCCACACTCACACCATGTCGGATATTGCGAAGACGGAGCGCAGCCGGCTGATGGCCGGAATTCACGCTCGCCTGCGCCATTCGCACAGCTCCTCCAGCCTCAGCTATAGCCCCATTGCCCATCGGCACCGCCATACGGTGCCAACCGCCGTATCCCAGACGCAGTCCGCCCCACTGCCTGTGCCATGCGCTGCCAGCTCCAGCCCGCAGCAGCCCCAGCAGATGGTCTCCGTCAGCCCACCGGCGGGGGCCCCAGGCAGCCCGCAGCAGCTCGCCATGCTGCACCCGCAGCACCCGCAGCACACGATGTCTTTCTCGGAGTCGCTCACGGAGGCCATCGCCGACCCAGCCGTCACCATGGCGGCCTCCGCCCCCGCAGCTTCCGCGGCTGGCCCTTCAAGCCCCCACCTCAATCACTCTGTGAGCCTACCTCAACTAACCGACTCTATCCCTTCAAGACCCCACCTGCACCACTCTGTGAGCCTACCTCGACTGGCCGACTCTGTGCTCACCAATTTGCCGCTGCATCAGGGGGCTCCTTGTGGCCCGGTCCCTGGAAACCGCGTTAGTACCTGCAGGTGCGAGCTCCAGCCTTCGACCCACCCCACCCATCCCCGCTCGATCCCCCCTCTTGGCGCTCCCCATATGCCCCATGCCGCATCGCTCGCCCATGCCAGGCACACGCTGTGATCAGTAACAACCTGGCTTGGCATGCCGCTGCGGCAACAGGCCCGGATCCAGCGGCCCTCCTATGCTGTGCCTGGCATGCCGCTGCGGCAACGGGCCCGGATCCAGCGGCCCTCCTATGCTGTGCCTGGCATGCCCCTGCGGCAACGGGCCCGGATCCAGCGGCCCTCCTATGCTGTGCCTGGCATGCCGCTGCGGCAACGGGCCCGGATCCAGCGGCCCTCCTATGCTGTGCCTGGCATGCCCCTGCGGCAACGGGCCCGGATCCAGCGGCCCTCCTATGCTGTGCTTGGCATGCCCCTGCGGCAACGGGCCGGATCCAGCGGCCCTCCTATGCTGTGCCTGGCATGCCCGTGCGGCAACGGGCCCGGATCCAGCGGCCCTCCTATGCTGTGCTTGGCATGCCGCTGCGGCAACGGGCCCGGATCCAGCGGCCCTCCTATGCCGTGCCTGGCATGCCCCTGCGGCAACGGGCCCGGATCCAGCGGCCCTCCTATGCTGTGCCTGGCATGCCGCTGCGGCAACGGGCCCGGATCCAGCGGCCCTCCTATGCTGTGCCTGGCATGCCGCTGCGGCAACGGGCCCGGATCCAGCGGCCCTCCTATGCTGTGCCTGGCATGCCGCTGCGGCAACGGGCCCGGATCCAGCGGCCCTCCTATGCCGTGCCTGGCATGCCCGCTGCGGCAACGGGCCCGGATCCAGCGGCCCTCCTATGCCGTGCCTGGCATGCCGCTGCGGCAACGGGCCCGGATCCAGCGGCCCTCCTATGCCGTGCCTGGCATGCCGCTGCGGCAACGGGCCCGGATCCAGCGGCCCTCCTATGCTGTGCCTGGCATGCCGCTGCGGCAACGGGCATGCCGCTGCGGCAACGGGCCCGGATCCAGCGGCCCTGTTATGCTGTGCCTGGCATGCCGCTGCGGCAACGGGCGCGGATCCAGCGGCCCTCCTATGCTGTGCCTGGCATGCCCGTGCGGCAACGGGCCCGGATCCAGCGGCCCTCCTATGCTGTGCCTGGCATGCCCCTGCGGCAACGGGCGCGGATCCAGCGGCCCTCCTATGCTGTGCCTGGCATGCCCGTGCGGCAACGGGCCCGGATCCAGCGGCCCTCCTATGCTGTGCTTGGCATGCCGCTGCGGCAACGGGCCCGGATCCAGCGGCCCTCCTATGCCGTGCCTGGCATGCCCCTGCGGCAACGGGCCCGGATCCAGCGGCCCTCCTATGCTGTGCCTGGCATGCCGCTGCGGCAACGGGCCCGGATCCAGCGGCCCTCCTATGCTGTGCCTGGCATGCCGCTGCGGCAACGGGCCCGGATCCAGCGGCCCTCCTATGCCGTGCCTGGCATGCCCGCTGCGGCAACGGGCCCGGATCCAGCGGCCCTCCTATGCCGTGCCTGGCATGCCGCTGCGGCAACGGGCCCGGATCCAGCGGCCCTCCTATGCCGTGCCTGGCATGCCGCTGCGGCAACGGGCCCGGATCCAGCGGCCCTCCTATGCTATGCCTGGCATGCCGCTGCGGCAACGGGCCCGGATCCAGCGGCCCTCCTATGCTGTGCCTGGCATGCCGCTGCGGCAACGGGCCCGGATCCAGCGGCCCTCCTATGCTGTGCCTGGCATGCCGCTGCGGCAACGGGCCCGGATCCAGCGGCCCTCCTATGCCGTGCCTGGCATGCCGCTGCGGCAACGGGCCCGGATCCAGCGGCCCTCCTATGCCGTGCCTGGCATGCCGCTGCGGCAACGGGCCCGGATCCAGCGGCCCTCCTATGCTATGCCTGGCATGCCGCTGCGGCAACGGGCCCGGATCCAGCGGCCCTCCTATGCTGTGCCTGGCATGCCGCTGCGGCAACGGGCCCGGATCCAGCGGCCCTCCTATGCTGTGCCTGGCATGCCGCTGCGGCAACGGGCCCGGATCCAGCGGCCCTCCTATGCCGTGCCTGGCATGCCCGCTGCGGCAACGGGCCCGGATCCAGCGGCCCTCCTATGCCGTGCCTGGCATGCCGCTGCGGCAACGGGCCCGGATCCAGCGGCCCTCCTATGCCGTGCCTGGCATGCCGCTGCGGCAACGGGCCCGGATCCAGCGGCCCTCCTATGCTGTGCCTGGCATGCCGCTGCGGCAACGGGCATGCCGCTGCGGCAACGGGCCCGGATCCAGCGGCCCTGTTATGCTGTGCCTGGCATGCCGCTGCGGCAACGGGCGCGGATCCAGCGGCCCTCCTATGCTGTGCCTGGCATGCCCGTGCGGCAACGGGCCCGGATCCAGCGGCCCTCCTATGCTGTGCCTGGCATGCCCCTGCGGCAACGGGCGCGGATCCAGCGGCCCTCCTATGCTGTGCCTGGCATGCCCGTGCGGCAACGGGCCCGGATCCAGCGGCCCTCCTATGCTGTGCTTGGCATGCCGCTGCGGCAACGGGCCCGGATCCAGCGGCCCTCCTATGCCGTGCCTGGCATGCCCCTGCGGCAACGGGCCCGGATCCAGCGGCCCTCCTATGCTGTGCCTGGCATGCCGCTGCGGCAACGGGCCCGGATCCAGCGGCCCTCCTATGCTGTGCCTGGCATGCCGCTGCGGCAACGGGCCCGGATCCAGCGGCCCTCCTATGCTGTGCCTGGCATGCCCTTGCGGCAACGGGCCCGGATCCAGCGGCCCTCCTATGCTGTGCCTGGCATGCCGCTGCGGCAACGGGCCCGGATCCAGCGGCCCTCCTATGCTGTGCCTGGCATGCCCCTGCGGCAACGGGCCCGGATCCAGCGGCCCTCCTATGCTGTGCTTGGCATGCCGCTGCGGCAACGGGCCCGGATCCAGCGGCCCTCCTATGCTGTGCTTGGCATGCCGCTGCGGCAACGGGCCCGGATCAAGCGGCCCTCCTATGCTGTGCTTTCCCACATGCGCATTTGACCACCCAGGCAGCTCGGAGCGAATTGGATGTCATGTTTGGAGCGCTGTAGAACGCCACCTTTAGGGCTCTGACAGGTGGCGTGCCCGGGGTCTGCGGGAGGTCTTGGCAGACTGCCGCAGATGCTCCTGCATGTGCAGAGGCTGCTGCAGCAGAACCCTGTGGAGGACACAGAGAACCTTCTGCCCATCTGCAGTCGAAGGTAGCCCATCAGTGCACACTGCAGCATCAGGCAATACTCAGGCGTGTAACCAGGACACTGCTCTGAGGCGAATGTACTGGCGTGGGAGGCCTCGCTCCGCTGATCGTAAAGTGACCGCTCCATGGATATGACAGAGCTGGGATTGCATCACTGCCTTCCGTCGAGCTGCTGGCATTGCGTGTGGTGCACGCCAGGGCCGCATCAGTGCGACAATATTCTCTGCCAGGGTCCCATATCGTGTCAACCGTGTGAGCGCTGACCGGCCCCTCGCAGGCATTTCCGCGTGGCCAATGCGCTGCTGGGCTCCACCCACCTGCTGCTTGCTCCCTCGGACTTACCGACACCCGCTCCACCGATGCCGCCGCCGACTGAGAAGTCATCTAGCATCGGATCCACATCTACCTACCTCCCCTCGGTCAGTTATCAGACGCGCGGGTCACCACTGGCGTCATCATCAGGCGCTGGCACTCCAGATTCTGCCGGTGCGCCTCTGCCGTCCCGGGTGGCGCCGCACTGTGAGCATGCGCGAGGTCCTGCAGTGCTCGGGGCACCCTGCAACGCTGCGCCCTACCTGCGCTATGCACCCATAAAGCGCTCCTGCCCCCCTCTCCCCCCAAAGCGCTCCCTCGCAGCCCCGCCCCTGCGCTGCCTGCTCTGCCCAGCGCTCGCCTGCAGCCTTCCAACCCCAGCATGTGCGCTGATGCTGGCACAGGACACGCTGCGGCGCGCCAGACATGGGGCACCCCAGTCATCAAATCTTTCTTTTGCGCTTTCTCCTCGACTTTCTCAAGGTTCTATGCTCCAAGCATACAACACCTGAAACGCGCGAAGGGAACATGTTACAGATTTCCCCCTCTCGGCCGAAATGGAGACCCTGGTGTACGGCCTCTTCCCTCGGCACGCCAGATGTCGCCACGCCCGCAGTGAGGAGGAAAGGGTGGTGCGTGTGCAGGGTCTCTCGAGCTTGCAGTGACCGGAGCTCCTGGCGCCTCCCAGTACCCGCCCCCGATGGCGGTCCGGCTGGAAGATGTCAACCCCGCAAACCTCAAGCAGTACGAGGCGCTTCTGCAGACGGTGCGGCACGCTGCCCTTCTTTGCGCCCACTGTGTGCGGTGGGCGCCAAGCTCGGACGATTGAGGATACAGCAGCCGCTGGATGTGGCTGAGCCCGCGAGGGACATTGGATGTGGCTGAGCCCGCGAGGGACATTGGATGTGGCTGAGCCCGCGAGGGACATTGGATGTGGCTGAGCCCGCGAGGGACATTGGCTGAGCCCGCGAGGGACATTGGATGTGGCTGAGCCCGCGAGGGACATTGGATGTGGCTGAGCCCGCGAGGGACATTGGATGTGGCTGAGCCCGCAAGAGTCTCTGATGGCGCTATCGTCTGCCTGTTGCACGTGTGCCTGAGCCTCGGGTGTTCCCTGCATTGGCAGGTGACGCTAGCGCGGCAGGAATTTTACACTCGCATGGCCACTCTGGCGTCCACTCAGGTGCCCCACCCTCCCGCGTTGCAGAGCGCTACTAAGCACCTCGTCATTCCCGCGGCGTGTACGGCTGTCGGAACTCATCTGAGCCGTTCATCCTTGTGCTGCACTTTTCTGCTGTGAGCTACCCACAAATGCTAAGTTCGGACGGGCGCCGCTTGCATTCTTTGTTTCGAGCCTTGACACGTTTTACGCGGATGACGCATTGGCGAGAGATGTTGCGCTTGCGCCGTAGCCTCGCCACCTGGCTCTGACTGCTCCTCTTGGGTTGCGCGTGCCGTGAGCAGAAAAAGTTGTTCAACTCGAGCATCTATACGAACGGACCTGGACAGCCGACAGAGATTATCGTCACAGTGCGCCGCTACAACGCCATGGTGAACACCCTCCGCGCCTGCGTCGCTTCATGCAAGGCCAAAGAGCTGCACAACATCGCGGTTTCGGAGGCGTCTGCATATCCGGCCCGCCCCCCGGACAGGTGCGAGGCGTGCTCACCACCAGGCCAACATCCATGAGAGGTGTGAGGGCCCATGTGCATGAGGCGTGGTCATGCGGGTCATGCCCCTGTGGGTCACCCCTGTGGGGTGGATGAAGGGTATGCTCCAGGGGTGATCAGGGGCCGTGGATGCAGGCCGTGCTCCAGGGATGATCAAGGGCCGCCCCTGAGAGGCCCCTGATAGGCGCGGAAGGAATGGCTGCGAAGGTAGCTCGCTTTTGCACTCTGACTGTGGGGGCACCGGTGGCTGTGTGTGCTGCGCCTGCAGTGTATCGCTGGCATCGAAGGAAAGCAGCCTCCCAGGGGAGCTCACGCGGGCCATGATCCGAAAGAAAACTCTGAGGAAGATGAGCCGCACGCGGCAACTCAAGGGTCAGCTCCCCATCCCAAGCCCTTCTTTCTGCAACGAGCGGGAGTAACTTTGCTGGCACGCGCCACCTCTTCGGCTCGCACAAATGGATGGGTATTCCGCAGCGGCTGTCATGCATGCGCCCCCCTCGGAAAGGATCTCGCCCCTCTCCCCCATTGGTCTGCCAGCCCAGAACCTGCTGCATCCCGCATCGAGCTTTCTTCCATATTGGATGGGGCTGTGCCTGTGGTGCGACATGGCTATTGCGCAGGACTGGCCTTCAGGGAGTGACACAGGAGTGACACAGTCATTGGTCTGCCATGCTGCGAGCTCAGCCGTCGATCAGCTCCACGCTCGTTTATGCATCTTGACCATTGGCAGGGAGTTTCCGAGCCAGTGTGTATGATGTGGTGCACTGTGTGTCGAGTTCCCAGGATCGAAGCCGAAGACAGCCTCCGGGGAAGACATTGTGCCACGGAAGGTGACCTCGATGCTGAGGCAGTGGCTATACAAGAACTTCCTGCACCCCTATCCCACCGACAAGGACAAGAGAGATCTCGCCGTCAAGACAGGCCTCACGCGTGTGCAGGTCTGTTTACACAACCCATTGGGATTGCGGGCCCGCGGCGCTGGGCAGGGAGGAATGTCTGGAGTGAGCTGGAGGAGCAGATCCACACAGAGCCATGCTGGGAGCGCGCAGCCCGCATCGAGAAGCATCGGACTTGCCGATGGCACGGACGGAGATACCAAAATGGCTCTGCGCCTGACGGGTTAAAGGGTGGCGGGTTTGTGAGCAGGTGTCGAATTGGTTCATCAATGCACGGGTGCGGCTTTGGCGGCCAATCGTATTCATGATGTGTGACGACGAGGGCAACCTGGATCCAGTAGGAGAGGGTTACGTGGTGCAGGGCAGCGAGGAGAATCCCCGGGCCCTCGAAAACCAGGCCCGGTTCACTAATATGCTGAAGCAGAGCATGGCGTCCATTGAAGAGATTCCGAGTGTTGAACCCAGGGACAGTCCCCATGTAGGGGGCACCCTGGCGCTCCCTGCCCCCCCGCTTGCCGGCATGCACTACAACGAGCAAGATGAGGAAGGCACAAATAATGAGGTGGGGAACATGCAGAATGCTTTTCATACTTGCTCTGTTTTCATCGCAGTACCTGCAGTTCATGCAGACATGTTCACGACCTTGTACCTGGTAGAAATATTGAAATTCGACTTCTCGGAGTATACTCTCATGTCGGGTCGAGCGTGCTGGTATTACACAGGCAAAAACGGACTTCAACATGGAGGGCTACCAGTCAGAGACAGATGATGAGGCAATGCTCTACTCCATGGCGATGACCAACAACGGTGATGATGAAGGAGATGATCTCTAAAACGAAGTGATTAGCTGCTATAGTTCGACAATCAGAACCCGCCTTCACTCGTTCATTGTTTTTTTAAGAGAGAAAGAGGGGGGCGGTTCTTATCTCACACAGTGTTACACGTGAAGCAACGTGCACCAACCAGTAGTATAAGTAGACAGGAGTGTTATGTAAATATGCTGTACTTGTAGAACTCTTGCCTCGTAGCATATTGCTGACGTATCTTTTTTGTCATGATGGTGAGGCTTGTATCATCACAATGTCCAGTCGTGGTGTACAAATATGGTCAGGGTGTGTTGCGGTCAAGCATATGTGGGGCATATGTCAAAGAGTTAAATCATGTCATTCTACTGAAAGCCAAACAGCTGGTGTTTGAACGGTCCGTGTGAGAAGCACCGTACCTTCTTCAATATCTAAAACCTGATATTGACCACAAGGCTACCGCTCAATGCACTCATATTTCGGACCAACAAATCCAATGAACATATTGATGTACATATAGCAAACTATTCAAATAACTTGATAACTTTTGATGAATACGGGACAGAAATAATTTTTTGACATGACCTCTCCTGACTTTTTAGAATAATTCCGCGTTATTCGCGTGATGATATTCGCTGACATTTATTTCACTCTGTTCGAAAGAGTCACAATTCCGTTCTTCAGATTTGAACCGGTATATAAAACGCTTATATACGTGACGGCAGGGTTCCTCTTGCTCAGACAACAATATCAGCTATTCACACACCAGAAATCATGCAGGGCAAAATCAGATAATGATACAAATTTGCAGCAGCAAATTTATAGTTCCAATACCGCTTATCAAACTATTCTATTCTATAACCTGATACTAAACGGGTTCTAAAAGAGCAAATCCCTATCGCATCTCAACAAGCAAAATGAACGTGTCCCGAAGGACATCACGAATCCTCGTGCCACGCAGACCACGCAAACTGCGAGTGCTAAATATCATTTTTCTTGGCGAGCAGAAGATCCCGTAGTACCTGCGAACGTTTACTGAAACTGTCAGCCGGTGGAAAAGAAGCAGCATTGCTGACTGTTTCACATAAATTGAGAAGAGAAGGAGCATGGCGGAAAGCCTAAGTGATCTAAATCCTAAACTGAAAGTAGCATGGCCAACTGAGACCGAGGAAGATCCCGTCAGGGCAAGCCCCAGACGCACTGCTACCCGGTTCAAGATAAACGGCGCTTCCCATTTCAAGATGGACCGCGCTGCGGCCCAGATCAAGATAAACGACGCAGGAGAAATACCACGACGTTCGTAGCACAAGATCCTGAGATCGGGCACCATAAACATGTGGGACGTAACGAATCTTGTGGGAAACGAAAGCAACAGGAATTACAAACATAACCAAGAAGCTGACAACATAGTTCGCGAAAAATCAGCGCGCCCTAGGAGAATACAGACTTCTAGAGTCTAGAGAAAATCTGAGAGAAATATATTCTGTCATCTACGTTGGTAGGAAAATATGTCATCAGTATTTGATCGAGAATCGGGATCAGTGACAGGATCAGAAGCGTGATGGCGACCTTGTGACTCTTCCTAGATTTCTCATCTATTGCGCGATAAAGAGGCCAAGTGCCTCGGTGAACTCATCTTTTATCAATATTCGTACATCTTTGGCACGCTGGTGCCTGATCTGTAAAAATGTAAAACTTAATGAATCTTTTATATCCTGTGTGGATATCTGAAAGTGTAAACATGCTATACCTTTCTTCCTAGGTTATGGGCCCACGACGTTCGACGGGACGCGTGGAGAACGAGTATTGCGGTGACGACCGTCTAGACGTACTGCAATGGAAACATATTAGACGCGCTGGCAGCAGCATATTTGAGAACGTTTGTCATCATTCTTTGGAGCGTTTTTCTGAAGGCGTCTAGTTTACAGGAGTTTCAACGCGCGGAGTGCACAGTGCTTGGTTGAACGGCGAAAAGATATTTGCGACTGCTCTTATGAACAAATCGTGCGATGACAATATGAGGCAGCACGCTGTGCTAGACGCAGCGACCATGCTGTTGAAATTACTATGATAATTCTGGTTGTCTTGATTTTATCTGCTGCGAGATCTATGCCGGCTGGAAAAAGAAACGTGTAAAGTTGAACTTCATCAAGAACTCGGACGCGCTCATTGTGTAGGCCTTGTTTGAAGTACTGAGAGAACACCGTCACGCAGATTGTGTAGCCCTCATTTGAACTTCATTGTGGACGCGTGCAACGTGTAGGCCGCGTTTTTATTACTGGCGACTTGGCGACTGTCGTTGTGTCTGGAAGTCGCATACGAGATATATTAAGACCAGTCACTAATGAGTGAGTGTATGTCGTACATTCTCATCGTGGTATCTGCAGCGTTGGGCATACGCAATCGAAGCCTGTTGCAATCATTGCGACAGCAAGTAAACAGCGGAGCAGGAGGAGTTGGAAGACTACTTCCTGATCAAGAACACCAGCGAGAAGACCAGCTTTTCTAGATCCTGTGCGAGGAGTCTGTAGTGGTTCGCCGGTTTCCGGAATTGACAGCGCAGACATGAAGCATACGGATTTTACCGTTCCGCAGGAACTATCGTCAGTGCCAGTGTGCAAAGGACCTAGTGTCAGTGCCAGAGTGCCGATGACGCCGTCAGTGCCAGAGTGCAAAGGACCAAGGGTCAGTGCCAGTGTGGAAAGGACCTAGTGTCAGTGCCAGAGTGCCAATGACGCATGCAGTGACACCTATAACGCAGATTGTGGTGAGCTGAAACGAAGCTGGAGACAATTACGACACGAAGCTGGATACGTAGCCGCAGCGTGGTGAGTTAAATTAAAGCTGGAGACGAAGCTGGAGACCGGGAAACGAAGTTGGAGACGTAGCTGTGAGCTGGAGAAACAAAGCTGGAGACCAAGAAATGAAGCTGAAAATGAAACTGTATTGTATCAATGTGAAAATCAATCAATCAATGAGTATCTCATGGACACCGACTTCGAAATCGTGAATCCGAGTAGTCAGCGAGGAGGAGTAGTGAGATACGTAGTATAAAGAGGCAAAGAGAAGTCTGAATCTTATGGCACTGAGCTTGCAAGCAAGTTGCCGATACGTCAGTGAGGAGGAGTAGGAGAATACAGACTTCTAGAGTCTAGAGAAAATCTGAGAGGAAATATATTCTGTCATCTACGTTGGTAGGAAAATATGTCATCAGTATTTGATCGAGAATCGGGATCAGTGACAGGATCAGAAGCGTGATGGCGACCTTGTGACTCTTCCTAGATTTCTCATCTGTTGCGCGATAAAGAGGCCAAGTGCCTCGGTGAACTCATCTTTTATCAATATTCGTACATCTTTGGCACGCTGGTGCCTGATCTGTAAAAATGTAAAACTTAATGAATCTTTTATATCCTGTGTGGATATCTGAAAGTGTAAACATGATATACCTTTCTTCCTACGCCCTGCACCTCCATTAAAAGAACCCAGCAACCGGCGCATAACCACCTGCACCAAAAGATCCCAGCAGCCGGCGCATACCAAAGCACGCAAGATTCGCAACCAACTCGTTATGCGAAGCTAGCAGTGAAGAGGAACCTGTGCGCACACTGGTGAGGAAACTTCAGCGATCGGCAAACACGTTATTCCCTCAATTCGTCCAGGCATATCCTGATGCTGGCCGCCGTAATACAAAACGACTAATGCGCTTCAAATTCTGGTGTACAATATGTTTGAAAATCGAACGCTAGCGGAATCGTTTCACCGCCCAACCAATCAAATTCTAGATCGCAAATCATCGTATCGATCGATCGATGGCCCACGGTTTCCATTGGCTAACAAACACTAAACATTTTGCGAGGTGGCAAATTCGTTATTTTCAGAAACGCTATCTTTCTGGTCCCACTTTCGTTTGACGACGAGTCCTGCATGACGTCATCTTATGTCACCTTAAAGATCGTCACCATCATCCACACCCAAAAATCGTCATTCTTCATCATCCACAAAGACCTCTGGCCTAGGTTTTCAGCCTGCGAAAATGTCAGGATCAAAAAAGTTATCAAATCTGAAAACGAAAATAATCCATAACTTTTTCAAATTTTACTTTTTCGACACGATAAGACTTTGCATATCAAGTTTTATGCATAAAACTCACACCTCGCCCAATTTACACCATTTAACAATCATCAAAACTCTCAAACCCACCGCGCGCGAATGTCATAAAAAATACCGAAAACTTGTTGTGGGACATATCCAACTCAAACTATACATGCAGTGAAATGGTTAGAAATAAATCACATATCCGTATATTGAATTATTTGAACTTATTTGGAATCCCACAACTATGCAAATGTGATTATGTTTGCTATGCATACCATGTTGTTGTTGATATCTGAAATCGTACCCGTTTTTATACATAGATAACACAGGGCAGTATCTCGTGGCTATTGAAAATTCGATAAATAGTGGTGTGAGCAATATAGCGGAAGGGGACACCCTCAGCACATTTTTTCACACCGTTCGCAAGGATAGGCATCGGGGCATCCAAATGCAGAGCCAGGATACTGACTGCTTGAGTCGGTGGAAGGCAACACGAGAATGCAGACCCGTGTCAGGTCGCATACACCCTGATGGATATAGGTTCACCCATGACTTCATCCCGCCGCCACCGCTTGTCGCAAGCCACCCCACAGCACACCCTATCATTAGACACTGCCCCAAGTAGCGTTGGGAGGAAATGCGGTTACCAAGTGATTGCTTCGCTTTCGTAATACTCACGATTCTTGCAGGCGCGTGAATCATCATAATTATTCTTGGGAGTACTCGGTTTGAATGCTTTGGGGCGTAAATCACCACTGGACAAGTAGTGCACATATCATGCCATAGCTGCGCAGTCCTGCCCCGCCGTCGGAAAGCCCAAGCCCTCCGCAATGTCGCCATCAAACATGCATTACACAACAACCGACTTCAATTCGTAGCGCCGCCTATTTGCCCTGAAAATCAGGACGGTATCAACCACCGCGGGGGGGTAAAATATATAGAAATTCCACTAAACACAAACATGGAGGGATGATATCCCGTTAATTTCCACAAATGATAGGTGGGCACACCTGTATGTAGACACCCTTGATATAAAATGCTCACAGAGTCCCTAAGCGATCAAGCACACAAATAAGCATATATACATATATTCAACCAAAAGATGTAAACTGAACTATATGTATAATGTTAAAATATATGAAAAACTGTTCATATGCAAATCTGACCAGCACTTGGGACGCTGGTAGTACGCTTACGGAACGTTTGCAAAAGTGAAAATGAACAGTTTCCACACACCCAAAATAATTGTACATATCCTTTAGGAAATAAACATGTGTAATGTAATCAAAGCTGACTCATTTCAGATAAGATCTTATCATAAGATCAAAAAGTCGGAACGCTGAATCCAATGTCATCCAATGTGACAAACATGACAAGTGTCATCCTATCTTGAACTCAGTTTATCCCACGGTAAATGCAAAAGAAATACTGTCTATACTGTACAAAGTGGGGTCACCCACCATCCTCAGACAGTGGTAATGGTCCAATTTAGAAATTGGAAAAAAAATTCTAAACAGTGGGTTCCATTCAAAATTCAGAAACAAGATCATCCAATCAGAAATCAAAGCAAAAGTCAGCAAAAATCCCAAAACCCACCCATCCATAATATATCAATTTCGGGTGGGTGGTTGGTATGTCTTAAAAATATATTGTGTGTGAAATATATATATAAATGACCTAGGGACACAGTGAAATCAAATAAAGGTGTCAAAAATATAAAAGAGTTCCGCCCTCACGGTTCAAAAATGCATCCAATAAAATGTAACAAATAACAAACAGGATGAACCCATCATCAATCATATGTGGAAAACATCATCCCTATTTGAAAGACTTATTAAATCGTGCTTTCAAAAATTTAAAGCGCTCGGCTTTTTTCCGAGCACGAGCATGTTCTCTTAGAAGTAATTGTCGATCATTATTTGTAAATTTGAATCTATTAGCAGTATTATCCTCCAAAGATAACCAACGAATATTGCATAATGTATAATTTAAAAAAGTATTTGTTCTATCAATGCACCATGGTGAGTGACAATCTGTGTATCCAGGTTTACGAAAACCATGAAATAGGGGTAAGACATACGAATATGAAAAGAATGAAAATGGATCAAATGCGTGTTCATCAAACAATGAAGGAGAATCCAATCCAAGAAATGCTGGATCGCATGCAATATCACACGCATAACCTTCCGAATGATGAATTCTCTGAAGCATGCTAATAAAATTATTTCTCATTGGATGTTCAATATTTATTGCGATATGATTTAAATCACTGCGACCAACACCTTTAAAAACTAAAGGAGGTTTATTGACCAAAGGAGTAATGTGCTCCAAAAGCACTTTCAATTCAGGTCTTTGTTTTAACCAAGCCATCAATTGCGAAAGTAAGGAAACAAAATTATTAATATAATAATCCTCGTCTTCCAAAAACATCTGAGTAAGTCGTTGTACAACCTGAAAACGATTACAGTAATCACTCGGTAATAAGAAAACCCGCCAATAAGAAAGTAGCCAGCTTTTTTGATTTCTTCACAATATTCAACACATAACACTCCATATTTAAGATCTCTATATAAATAAGAAAGTTGCTAGGCTGACCTAAAATTCCTGTTTTCTTAAAATCGAGTGTTTACTGTATGTGAAGACAGGTGAAATGCTAACAAAGCTGTAAGTCTGCCGGGGGACTGGTGATCGACACCCACTTTATGGGGTACTGGCATCTCGTTGTGAACGGGGACGGCCACTGGAATGATTTGGATGATGGGATGTGGTTGTCCCTGTGGTACCCTTCTGACGGGTACTGCCTCTTTGAGTGCGTCGGAGATTCGTCTACGGCTCGGTTTTTGGGAGTGTCTTGGATTCGTCTGACGCTAGCTCCCTCTCCGTGTACAGTGCTCATGGTTATTACACATGCCGGGGGACTTGTGTTCTTTGACCTTGATATGAAGTACTGGCGGATCGCTGTGAACGGGGACGGCCGCCGGGTGGAAGTGGGTTTGGGGAGGCGGTTATCCCTGTGGTGCCATTCTGGCGGGCACTGCCTCTTGGAGAGCTCGGTAGATTCGTCTGTCGTGCTGCGAGGAGAGGCAGAAGGTGGTGAAGTACACCTTCTGTGTTTTCCCTTGAATTTTGTGGGGAGCACTTAGGTGCCCGCATGTTTCCTTTTTTTGACATGGGGTGTCCATGCTGTGTGGTGTGACTGCATTCATGACATAACCATTGACCAACAGGTCCCATCCATCGACCGGGAGCCACTGGGGGGCATGCCAGCAGGGTCCGCTTACTCCGTAACCCAGAGACCAACAATTGTTTGGCGACGATCGGTCACATCGTATCATCTTTCCATGTTGTTTTGCATTTGGGTTGGGAATATGTATGCGTTTGTGGTATCTTGTCACGGCCCCGCCCTGCTCTTGATTTGCTTCTCACTTCCACTGGGATGATGGTGGGCTGGCTTTTGTTGGCCGATCTCATGCCATTCAGTGTGTGCTTATCCTTGGACCGGTTCCTTTGGCACACGCCGTGGCCGCAGAAGACCGGCTGCACTATGTACCCACGCCGGAGATCAAAGGATTCAACACACGCTTCGGAATGTTCACTTATCCGGATTCTCCGGCGCTCACTAATGAAGAACAAGACCCCCTAAGCCTTACAACTGAACCACCCGAGCCCCTCTACATCCGCACCGCTGGCGCACTGCTGCCTTGTGCCTGGAGCCGGGTCATCCCTGTCACGAGCTGCGCGAGTCATATCTCCATCACCAATAAGCCTACGCGCAGGACCATCCCTCTGCACTCTAAGGCTCGCTGGGCCACCTGAGCCCCTCTGCGGCTGCCCTGCCGCCGGCGCATTGTTGCGGTGTCTCTGAACCCGGCTCACCTCCGCCACTCGAGCCATCTCTTCACCACCAAGCCCACATTCGGGACCATTCTGCTGCCCTCTACCCGCCCTAGAGCCTGGTCTCAAGAGAGCTTGCCCACCCACGCCACGACTGGAATCCCCAACGAAGGGCTGTCCAAAGGGGCTGAGCGGAATGATAAACTGGGTTGCCCTCATCCGAACCTGATGCGCCCCGCCCGGCACCGACTTGCGCCAGCAGCCCTCTACCCCCAGCGCCGACTCCATGGGACTGAACCCCTTGCACTGAATGCCTTGTGAGGAAGCTGCAAACTTCAGCAATGCGCTCCCCACTTGCCCTGTACCTGTAGTATTCACTCTGGCTTACCACCACGCATTGTACGATTTGTGCCTAGCAACATAGGCGTCCGATTGTTAAATCAGACCGTGATAATCATGACGCGTAGGGAGGGGGCACACATGGGAACTGCGGAGAGAGGGCGTCGTGGCCTTTGGGAGGGCGTGATGCTTGCGGAACGGAGATTGTCTACCCGACTTGTACCCGATGCTTGACAATGGCGACTTGTGCTCTTATTAGAGCTTTTTGGTTGCACCCGGACAACACTCGAGTTAGTCCTTGCAAAAAGGACGTCGTGTTGGCACGTGACCCCAACACTGGTGCTTTGTTTGAGAACACCGAGGGAGTTCGTGAGCAAACATTGGGGTGGGGTGTCCATATGCTACCCCATATTTAGGGTTTTTAGGGTTTTTAGGGGGGTTTTAGGGTTTTTAGGGTTTTTTTTAGGGTTTTAGGGTCTTTTTAGGGTTTTAGGGTTTTAGGGTCTTCTTGTGCACCTTCGAACTCAAGCCCGCCGGAAGGGACTCGATATACGCCCTCACCGCACCCGCAATGCGGTGAGGGCTTCTCCCAAATGCCGTTCGCATCTTCTCGACCCACCAACCCTTATTCCCGCGCGTCAACTCCTCAAAACCGTCACTTACTTGCGGCAATTGACCTCTAGGACGTTCGTAAGTTTCCTCATGCCCACCTTCCAACTCGTCTATGTGCACCCATGCATATTTGTGACCCACCATTACCATACTTAAGGAAATTCGGTTGAACAGCTGCTGGGGGCATTTTTGGGCATAAGCCATGAACGTACCACCACTATTGACTTGATGTGATGAGTAGGCGATAATGTATCATGGTGTATACCAGTGGGGGGAAATGGCATATCCTTGATTTGAAGCCTTTAGAGCACTCTCCATAGAGCACGCTTTTGTCACCTTGCAGCAGAACACCCCTACACTTTCCACAAAGTCCCCCACTCGATAAACCGAGTTTGGTGGGCATTGAAGGGTTGAGGGACCTCGCCCAAGTCCCCAATATGGACACTAATACTTCATAAATATCCAATAGTTGACTACCGTGGTAGTTATGGATGTTTCCGCCCCCATACTGATCCCATACTGCTAAAAACGAATTCGCCCTTACGGTGTTAACCCCTAAAGGGCGGGTGGAATTGTTTTGGTTCTTACACATACACATATTTTGCAATAACTTGAGCATTCGACATCCAAAGGAACTTTTGAAAACAGTTCGGGAAATGTGATATATAGGTGGATCGCATTAACGCGTTTAAAGTATTAGGTATAGGAGTTTCGCGAGGTAACTCTTAATATCACCAGTTCCAAATCTTAAACTTAAAGATACCAAAACAACCCTAATATTGAGCCCAACCCAACATGTACGCGTCGTATCCAATGCACACCAGTACATTAGGGTTTTGTAACGTCGTTAGGGTAATTGTAACTGCACTTAATCATTTAAAATAGAAGGATATATTTATGATATCCTAAAAACAAGCTTTAATCAACATTTCTTAATCGTGGACCTTCGATTTGACAATGTCTGGGCAAATGGTTGCATGCGGCTCGTCGAGACATTTTCAGAGCTGTGTTCAAAAGTAAATTCGGGATTCTTATGATGTCACAATGTGAATTTGAGTGATCCGTCCGTATACGGTACAAACCGCCTTTTAGGGGTTAAAAAGTAAAGGAGGACGGTTAATCCATGGTGTGACATGTGATAATAAAAATTTAAGTTCCGGTCGCTGTTTTAGCCAAGCTAAAAGTTGTGAGATTAAAGAAACACCATTATTAATGTATAATGCAGTATCTTCTGAGAAGGTATTCACTAATCTAATGTGGCTTTATAAAGCTACATTACGACGTGCGATGCACATCCTTAAGTATGGATAAGTGTGCATTTAACAGTTTGCAGAGAAACCTCTGCACTTTGAGCAGACGTTTTGGGCAAACTAGGGATGTAAGGGGCATGTGTGGCATCCCATCGGATCGCCAATTGAGTATATTTAACATAGATACTTCGCATGCCATCATTCGAGGTCGTATGACCAAATTATGCCCGATACCGCATAAAAATTGATATATCACTTCGTCTTTATGGTGTTAAGCACACGTCGTTGTGTAAGAAGTATACACGTCCCGAATTATGTAGAAGATATCAAATTGAATAATCTTCAAGAAAATATGTATCAATATATCACACTAAAACTAACAATATGCTATATCAAAATAGCAATTATGTTTAGAACTTGGGACCCTGACCGTACGCTTATGGAACGTTTTCGAGAGCAAGAATGAACAGTCTCCACACACCCAAAGTATTTGTACAAGTATTTTTTTAGATACCGCGGTTTGGGAGGGGATTCATTATATTAAAGTAGATTAAAATTTACTTAAATTCTGCGCGAGAATTTAGAATAATTGAACAATTACATGATTATATTCGGTAAACCAATAACATATACGATTCCACGAGAACCGGGCGGGGGATGGAGCTCGATGGGCTCATGCCTTTTTTTGACAAACCGGTTTGGCAATCCCTTGACGCGTACTGAGGGACATGCACATCAGACATGAAGGTTGGGAAATTGTCTACTATGACGGACCTGGCGTGGATGTGCGATTTTATCATGTTGAGCCCACGCCGCGCGGCGGACCTGGGATGCCTATTTTCACGCCAAGTCCGCTAGGGGACCTAGCGTGAATATATATTTGTATCGCCTGTAGGTGTATTAGGGTATTGCCTGTAACCATGTAGGCGTGGATAATCGTGTGGCGGACCTGGCGTGTAACATATATGTTAATTGTCACAATCAATATTACACATATATTCTGAAACGATGAAAAAATCGTCAAGCTATGTGTCATTGTTCATAATAAGTGCACATTACATAAACATGAATATGATTGGTAATATTTCTTGATATTATTTTATAATGTATTATCAAATGCTATACATTGACTGGCAATATCCGCTCTATCCGGTCGTAAAGAACCTCATCATTCGGTCAACGAAGTCGTTTTCAACAGCGTTTACTGCACGCCATATCTGAAGAAATGCAGTGATGGCGTTAACCTCGACATCCACCTCTGCACGCAAATCAATAGTGTATGTTTGAGGTGAATTTGTTAAAAACTATATGTGAAATTCCAAAAATTGTGGGATTGCTACTTCTATCGTTGCTCATGCATCCGTGCATGCTTAGATACACATAAAGAATCATTGGCACATAATGATACGCACAATCATATATGCGAAGAGTTCATGTTACATATAAATACAACATGGCGACCAAAGCCTATACCATATCCATTCACATATATAACAAATCATATTACTAACGTCGTATTAAGACAACGTGAATACTATAATTTATGTGATGTGCTCATTGTGCTTCCCAGATTTACACTAGTCTATAATCTGTATCGTGTTGCAAAATGAAACAATCGTATTGTAATACACATGACTTGTGAATCTTTGCCATTAACAATCACATATTAGATTGCGGAAACATTAGCCAACTTTGATTCTTTAATTAAGGGTGGGTTCTGATGATGCTATTGCGATTGATCACATGCCCTTGTCAACACATTGCATAGCCTAGATAAATGTTGAACAGGTGGTGGGAAGCCAGAGTGAATGATGCTAGTCGTTTTGCAAGCAAGGTTGCGGTGAGACATCTCTGTGCATACCATACTTCGAGTTTATATATGCACGATTTCGACAAGCGTACATATGTATATATATGTGCGGTCTGGGTTATCCTGGATGCCTCTAATATATGGTGTCATATCAATGCATTTGCGTATTTGGTGTGGTGGTATTTTTAGAGTGATACAATGTGCATATATGTTACACGCCAGGTCCGCTGATCGCGCCTGTATTCACGCCAGGTCCACCTGGCGGACCTCGCGTGAAAACTGTCATGCTAGGTCCGCCTGGCGGAGCTCGCGTGGCACATGCATGGTCTACGCCAGGTCCGCGGCGGACCTGGTGTGGGATATTCGAAGGTAAAATTATGCATCCACGCCAGGTCCGCCGATGCACTCAAAACAATTCCGCACGATTGGGGGAATTCTTCGTATTATTTATTCCGTACCCGCTTCAATTCAAACTGTGAGGGCTACTGTTGCTGATTGACGATGACAGTAGTCTACATATTCGAAAGCGGCGTATTTGACGTGTTTTGATCTTGTTCGAATTACGTATTACGACCGTATAATTACATATGATACAGCGTGGTGGCGGCGGGCAGGGAAAGGCGAGGCGGGGCAGGAGGGCAGATTTTCAGACATGGCATGGCTGCCCACGCTGAAGGCGGGGGGGAAGGGGAGGGGGAGGGGAGGGAACCACTGGGGGGGCAGGTCAGACCCCCTACCGCGTTTCGAGTCTTGGGGCAGAGGGGGCTCTTATACCGTAACATATATACCACACTCAACAATCTATATATGCCGGATATGTTACACATTTCATCAATATTTGTAGCCTTATTCACTTTACTGCATCAGAAAAATATTCACATTTACTTAATTTAGTTCTACTTCCATACATTACTTTTCTGAGCGTGTGCGTTGTTAAAACGGCTGCCTGCATGCATGTACATACACCGACGGCATTTGTTATGCGTGCACGAAACATCTCGTGATGCATGATGCTATAATCTGAATATGAGGCAACCTTTGCGCATAGTTACCTATGTGCGTTTCACACTGTGAATCACTTAGTGTGTAGCCTTATATGCGCCGCCGCGCCAGGACACACGTCGTGATTATCACGGTCTGATTTAATTATTGGATACTTCTGTTGCTTGGTACACATTGCACACTGCGTGGTGGTAAACCAGAGTGAATACTAATATATTTTGTATACTTCATATCGTGCTTCATTCAGGAAAGTGATAAGCAAAATAGGAGCACCCACCAAAGAAAAGGCAGGCCCTGGAAGACAATCACGGGGCAACATATATATATATATAATATTTGGGATAAGTCTAGATTGGGTGTAGACATTTCATTATAATCCAGATTGGGTGTAGGCACTTCATTTTAATCTAGATTGGGTGTAGGCACTTCATTTTAATCTAGATTGGGTGTAGACACTTCATTCTTAATCTAGATTGGGTGTAGGCACTTCATTTTAATCTAGATTGGGTGTAGGCACTTCATTTTGGTCTAGATTGGGTGTAGACACTGCACTTTAATGTGCCACTGGGTGTAGACACATGTACAGAGGGTACGGGTCGTAATTTTTGTTGTTATTTGTTGCAAAAAGAAAACACATTATTTCGCGAATTCAACCGGTAGATATCAACATCTGACCACAATGAACATATCTAACGGTTGAATTTGCGAAATTATGTTTTTGTATGGGATTACTAGCGAAAAACGGTTCGGAATCAATGTTTGTTGTTATTTGTTGCAAAGCAAAACATCATTTCGCAAATTCAACCGGTAGATATCAACATCTAACCACAATGAACATATCTAACGGCTGAATTTGTGAAATAATGTTTTTGTATGCGGTGACTAGCGAAAAATCGTTCGTAATCGATGGTTTTTGTTGTTTGATGCTTAAAAAAACAACATTTCGCAAATCCAACCGGTAGATGTGTTCATTGTGGTCGGATGTTGATATATAACGGTCGAATTTACATAATAATGTTCACATACAATATATTATCAATGTAAAATGCAATGCCCTCCAGGCATCAAGGTATGTCAAAATGAAGTCTACACCCAATCTAGATTTAAATGAAATGTCTACACCCAATCTAGATTAAAGTGAAGTGCCTACACCCAATCTGGATTAAATGAAATGTCTAAACCCAATCTGGATTAAAATGAAGTGCCTACACCCAATCGGATTAAAATGAAGTGCCTACACCCAATCTGGATTATACTGAAATGTCTACACCCAATCTAGACTTATCCCATAATATTTTGTATACACCCTGCCACACCACTTACGGGCACGCAACGTGAAACAGGGGCACCCAAAATAGGGCCCTGAAAAACCAGGACGGTATCAACCACCGCGGGGGGATATATATACTATATATTATAGATTATCAAACTATATATTATATAGTATATATATAATATATACATACATTTCTTATCACAAAGATGACGATGCGTGTTTCAAGTAAGCTTACATCCAATCCATTCTTAATATGAAATTATGTATCTTGCAACATAAAACTAACTTGCCGCCTGGATGGACAGTCAGCAGATGTAATACCGATGGCGGTTGCGTCATATTGCATGGTGATAGACCGCATGTATGCGCGTGCGACAAGTTCGGTGTGCCAGTTTCATGTACAGTCAATCGAAAGTCAAGCTCACGTGCACGACATGCATGGTAAGTATAGTGTATTGCCGTCTTCTGTATGGGGAGGGTATATTTGAACAATCTCGATGGGCGCTTGTATTAGGTATACTAGTGAAATCGTATGCCAATAATACTGTGCGCAGTGCTTATGAAATAATGTACTATTTATGATCTCCTAACCAATACCATATATCAAGCGGTAATGCGTGCATGTGACGGCAATACATACACAAATATATTCATGTGGTAAGATCCAATCGACATATACGGACACACTATTATATGCAATATCTATTATGCATCGTTTCGCATATTAGTTTCTGGAATAGTCGCGTTGCCTATCGAGCGTCTGCCGAGATCGAGCACACGCGTGTAAAACGTGCAAATGTCCCGGCACGCATATCACGCGTGTTGTATGCCATATACGCACGCACATATATTCACCATAACCATATCCGCATATAAATATATTTTGATCGCTCATGCGCGCCGAATGATCGATTGTTACATGCGCACATTGTATGCGGATCTTGTTATACCTTCTGAACCGCCTTGATCTTGTAATAGTTTCCTCCGACCTGTGCAAGGTATCAGCAGGGAAGGCTGACCCTCGTCATAACCGATGACGGACATCATATAATGCGGCGGGTCGCGACTGCGGATTGCATTGCCGAATACACATGTTAATGTCAGGGTCGTCAACGCTACCATCAGCAAACATGCGTAGTTATACATGCCATTTGCCATTTCTGCATACATTTTGTTAGTGTCAGTTTGTAAAGCAGTCTACTTATTGTGGCAGCCATCAATAATCTAATCGAGTATGTTGGAGACGGAAGCCGGCGGTACGGAAATCCGATGCAAATGCTGCCAAACTACAACAAAAGTGGCGGAACGTGTGAATGCTGCAAAAAACTACCATTTGCATTATCGACGCTGGGCGTTTTTTAGTTCGTCTGGTGATTGGATGGAATCCTTCGTCTGCGTGTCCATGCATCAATCTCTTTACTCCCTTGTCCCTTGATACCTCGTCGCTGACCGACGCGCCCCTAAGATCGTACTATGCTAAAGCGTCCCCTATGGATATTGAATTATGCACCGCTCACTACTACGTATTGTCCCAAGGCTGATGTCGGTTATCATATCGCTAATAAAACTTGATACATCTCGCTACTACGCGTGTACGCATCATGAAATATTTGAAATGCTCAGGCCGTGTTCTTGGCTCTGGCGCATAGTACTATACAGTAGGTAATTAATCAATTAGTTGACGCGCGTAACCTCTGCTGATGCCATATTTGACTGATTTATATTATGTGTCCAAACCAAGGCACCGCACTTCTAGCCGTAAGTATCCTAACAGTAAGCAGAGCTCAGATCGGACAACGGGCGACGATGACGGAACACCGACACACACATGGCGTGGTCAACATTAAACAACGATTCTAATGTGTTAGAATACGGAACAGCGATAACATGTTGTGGATATGAAATACACAGGTGTGAGGTAAAGTTGACCCCCAATAACTGTAAGACTGTATAGGTGCCCAGACACGAGACAGATCTCAGATCGAGACACCCACATCGCAATAAAATGGTAAAGTGAGCGCGAGCGCGAGTGGAGCTGGGGCAGAGCCCCCGCGACGCGAAGCGGGAGCGACGAGTGGGCTTCGCTGTCATCGCACCGTAGGTGCATTTATTCCTCCCTCCCTCCGGAAAAAGAAAAAAAGGAAAAGCACACGTTTCTCCCCATCCTATAAATCATATAGCACATTATATGTATGTTCCATATTTAAGATCATAAACGCTGCTCGCAAGCATGCGCTCCCAGCCGACGCACCGAAGGTGTCAACATCCTTGTAACACATTATATCGGTGTTCCAAAGCTATAGCACATTGGACTTGAGTTTCCATATCTAGCACATTACATTCGTTTCCTATATTAAACACATTAGAATCGGTGTTCCATAGTTAACACATTAGTTTTGGGTATCATATTTAACACATTATATCGGTGTATCATACTTAACACATAAGGTCGATACTCCATATTTAACAATTTAGATTTGAGATTCCATATTTAACACATGCGATTTGGGATAACATATTTAACACATGAGATTTGGGATCCCATATTCAACATATTAGATCGCGTGGCATGTGAACTTGTGAACTTGCGGCATATAACATATACGACACACATGATATGAAGATGTTTACTAGGTCACCTGATCGTAGGATCATGTGCGCGACAGTGCTCTTCGTTTCGAGTTCCAGCATGCCATACCATGGCCAATGGGTGAGGTCGAAGTTATAAATGTACGCAAATGCAGTGGCACTGTAATCGGTTATCGATTGGCGATCGTCAGAGTCGTCGCTGTCGACATCGCGTCGCGTCGTTGCAACCCACACACCAGACAAATCTAAGATGAAAGATCGAGATGCCCACATCGCAATAAAATGGTAACGAAGCGAGCGCGAGCGTGAGCGGAGCTGGGGCGGCCCCCACGCGACGCGACGCGAAGCGGGAGCGACGAGCAGGCTTCGCTGTTATAAGGGTAGCACTTCATTTTTGTCGCATGATCTATTATTTTTGTCGCACCATGCGACACAACAATTATATTCTGGAGCGACAAAAGTGAGTACGGGACTCATTATTGTCGCAGTGCGACAAACCGTGAGTAGGGGGCTCATTATTGTCGCAGCGACAAAAAGGAGACTGATATTTACGGACAGAATATTTACGGAAATTATACAGAAGATTATGGACTATAAACATAATATTACAGTTTGCGGAAAAAACATATGCAAGCTAACTAACAATTGGTAGGAGAATGTGCTCACGTTAGCAAAGCATGCTCGATTGTCTAGTCTATATTCATTACATAACTATGCTTATACATCTTTACAATAAATGTGCAGTGCATACTATTTCGAATGTGAAGTCAGGTATGAACAAAACAAATCCTGTAGACGATTGACTTCTAAAATCTAAAAGATAAGCAGGTTGCTGGGCACCGCAACATGCATTTCGCCAGCGATAAAAGTAAAACTGAAATACCTGCACACAGCGAACGCTAAAACGTCAGAACGAAGTGATAAGATGTTGCAAACATCATGAAAACACGCAGGCATACAAACATTCGAAGACAATAAGCAAAATAGCTCAAACTACACTCTTCACAAATTACACACAGCAACATGCGTATCGCCAACGAGCATGAAATAGTTGAAATACCTGCACACGGTAAACGCAAACATGTCAGAAATAAGATGAACGACAAACCAACCGCAGACGCAACGAGAAACAGCACACACGCGAAACAGGCATTCAGGAATGCGAAACAGGCATTCAGGAATGCGGCGAAACAGGAAAAAGTGACCGGATATCCTGCAAAATTACAGAGAGCAAAGTCAGTGAGGGTGGTGGGACTCGAACCCACGCTGCACAATCTGTGCAGATATCGCCCTCGAAAAAAAAACACCATATGAGAAACACGCGGAACGAACACAAAACAGGCGCTTGAAAACAAATAGCAAATTCCTGAAGAATATCAGTCAGTGAGGGCTTGTAACAACAACAAATCCGTCGGGCAGCAGTACAGCCCGTCAGTCAGCCTCGCTACAAGAATGCCCTCTACGAAGACAATCAAGGGGCGCCAGCAACCGAATGTTGCTGGCGGCATCGGACATAGCGCAACAACGAACGTGACTTCTAAAACAAGGAAACGCTACTCAGCAAGGATGATGGGATTTAACCGGGAAATAGTTAGTATGCGCGATACATGCAGCAGAACAAAAATGCGGGACACAGCAGGCAACGGTGTCAGGTGCGCCGCAAAATGAAAGCTTATAGAATTAACGTGTGAGTGAATATTTGATATGAAATCAGCCAGCCGCGGCCCGCGTGGGTCCATGTCTGGATGAAGATAGCGGATGAAAATTCAGAATGAAAGTTGATGACAGTGTTTCGGGTCAACTGTGACACTGTAATGTTCGTCGCAAACCCATGCCATGTCAGCATGTCTGCCAGGTGAATTTTTTTTTGTCGTGTCGCAAACCCATGCCATGTCAGCATGTTGCGAAAGTCTGGAACCTGTCGCATCGCATTTGTCGCGAGGGAGCCACACTTAAGGGCTTTTTGTGGTGCAGTTTTTTAATTTACCAATATATAAATCGAAACTGATCGCGTCGCTGATTGGCTTATCCATCGTCTGCAAACCATCTCGTTTTTGTCGTGTGATCCCTTTCCCTTGTCGTCCCATATTCATGGTGCCTATCTCAGGCGCTCGCACTTCTTATTGGCGGTTATGGGCGATCAGTCCAAAACATCTCATGTAAAACACCCTGAAATCTGTAGCACGTGCGCCTTCTATAATTATACAAAAAAAACGTGCTCCTTGTACGTGCACAGTCAGCTTATGGTATTTCGCGTGTGACCCATATTCATGGAGTTTATCTAATCTCATGGCTCCTCTGATTGGCGATCAGTCGGAAATCTCTTTTATACGCCATCTGAAATCTGTCGCGCTGATAACTTCTGCATGAATATCCATAATTCGATACTACGCCCAGGAATATTCTATGCGTCTCTGATTGGCGGCAATGCTCCACCGATTTGTATAACTCTCCTGCTTGCCATCTTAAGGTGACCGGTGTGGACTGCAATATAATTATATATGGGCGGTTACTCCCGATCTGACAGGGAAATCACACTGTTTCCGTAAAAAAGGGCCCCAAAGGTGGACAGTTCTGGTAGTATCGTGTGCGTCGATGTCACTTTTTCCAGGAAAACCTGTTTCGCTCCTATAAGGGAAACGCAGGGCCTTGCAGCTTTTTTTTGAAAAAGCTGCGAACCGTCGGTGTATAATGTTGAGTATAATCGGATCTGTTTGCGACACGACAAAAAAAATACACCTCGCGACACAAAAAAGGCGCTTCCTGTTATAAGTCCTCGTTGCGTCGGCTGGGAGCGCATGCATGCGAGCAGCGTTTATGATTGTCTGATGCACCCGTGATTATCTAAAAATGGCGAAACAGTGCGACGACATCAACTGATATATATATGTGAAAAATATAAATGAAGGGGCGCTAGGCAGCTGTGTGTATCGGGGGTTGCTTTAAGCGAGGGCTGCATATTGTGACATATATACGTTGTATATGCAGGGGTATCAGCAACTTTATTGTGAGGTTCACATCTCACAATGGAAAGGTCAAAGGCACTGCAAACAAACAAATTCATCCAAAATGCAAAAAACTACCACCTAGATAAACATCATGCAGATTCACAGCGTTCGCTTATGTGATGGAGGAAGTGATATTGCTAACCACTAGAGCTATGGCGTCTAGGGCATCCTCAATACCATAGCGGATACCGGGAGTCGAACCCCAGCGCGCTAGATGGTCTAGCGGTTGATTCCAACCTATTTTCCGGGGCACCGGGGTTCGACTCCCGGTGTCCGCTATGATATTCAGGATGCCCTAGACGCCATAGCTCGAGTGGTTAGCAATATCACTTCCTCCATCATCATGCTAATAATCATGACCAGCCCTGCAAGCAATATATATTTGTCAGCGCAATGATGCACGTACGTGACTTTATTTACTTGGATCTATGCGTCTACATTGATCGAGGGGGTGCACTCACTCGAACTTAATTTCGCACAATTTGCTGCGGTCGTTTCTGATATACAACATGGGTCACATCCTATATTATTTCCCCACTTTCTGGTGTACAACATGGGTGACATTCTCAACACACATATACTCGCCGACTTACATAAATTATTCAATCGATGATTATTCCATACCGATTCCATTGGATGGTTCTAATAAATGTGTATAGCCTCATTATGCTATAGTGGAATGCATGCGTGCCTATATTTCCTGTGACATTAGTTGCCATTACATATATCATCCATATGCCAATTATGGCATCTACCGATGACAGCCCTCCAGCAACCTAAAGAATGGCGTGTGGCCGAATGAGGAGCACATAATCGTTGGCTTGGCTTTTTTTCATTGCTATCATTGCCGACGCATCATCACCTCCGGGAGGACGACGGTGAAGCTGCTGCTGATGGTTCAGTTGACGCAGCCTGTTGGTGCCCGCCGCCGCTTTTGATGCTTTAAACAGTGCTTGGTTCAAATCCAAAGGCTAGCAGTCTCGCTTTTGGCAAATTATGGTTCGCGAATGCACTTGTACACATCGCAGTATCCAGTGCATGCTTGCTCGTGTTTAGTCGCCTGACATTGCAGCATTCAGACCGGGTACTCATGGCTCTGTATGGTGGAAACCCTCCAAAAACTTTTTGAGAATAGAGGGCCTTGGCTATAGGGCTCTGGTATTTACTTGCTCTTCAAGGCGGCTGGCCACTACTTTTGCCAGCTCCGCACTGTACCTGTAGTCCCATGGCCCCCGGCACCAAATGATCCATTCAACTTCCTAGGCACGTCGGATGTTCAGCACGAGACGCCAGACATCCAGCACCACGGATCAAGCGCTGCGCATCAGACGAGCGACATCCGATATCAGGCATCAGGCATCAGGAGTCAGTCATCAGATTTCAGGCATCAGGGATTGGGCATGTGGTGGGCTACAGGCCTCAAGGATCGCAAATTGGGCATTGGGAATCAGAGATCAGAAAAGGCGTCGACAGGTTGACGTCAGCGAGGCAGTTTGACCATAATTTAAGCAAGCGTAATTGGGTGGTCATCGTGGCTGCCAGTCCTCAGCAAATGTGACCCGATGGTTATCTTATCATCGCCGCCCACTGCAGACAGTTCTATTCTCATACTGCGATTGATGCTGCCTCACCTACGAGCGACGGTCTCCAAGCCAGGCAGCCGCTGGTTGAGCTCATTTTGCCCCGTCCTGCAGGAGCAGAAGGGCACTCAATGGGACGCATGCACCGAGGGGGTGCTGTAGAGGCGTGGCGCCGGCGTCCACCTGGAAACTAGTGACTGTCAGAACAGGATTGCCTGAACACTGTTGAAAGTTACGTGGACATCCCCCTAGCTGGTCCCCCCCCCAAAGAAAACAAAGGACTGCGGGGAATCTTCAGCAATCGCATTTCATAATCACTTACTCATGACTTGTCGATTGCAATGTATATCCAGCGCCTTCTAACCCCTTCCGCCCAAGGGACGGTAGAAGATGGGGTATCCAGCTTGAAGGGCACTGGCCATGGCAGGGCCAACCTGAGCGAGTCGATGCTGACGGAAACAGTGGCCGTATCTGTAGCCCCCCTTCGCTGCTGATCGCTCAAAACCCCCTCAAGAATCTCGGCCAGCTCTTGACTGAGCGGGGTCACAAACCACAAATCCCAACAGCTGTTAGCTTATCCTCGGCAGCCTCTACACTTCGCAGGCTTTTCAGCCAAATCCTTTACACTACCAGAGCTCCCAGCCGCACGATCTCGCTGCTCTTGTGTGCCCCCTCGGCGACAACTACTCTCCCATAAAACCCGCGGCGGATTGGAGTTCGGAACCCTTCCACGGCCCCCTCAATGGTCTGGCCTCCCCACGCCCCCCTGGAGGAAAGCCCCCCTGGAGGAAGGCCCCCGGGCGCCACAGGAAGCGCACTTTGTTGCAGGGGCTCTGGAACGGCGTTACGGAAGTGGCGTGCATAGAGTGAAGGGGAGTTAAGGGGGGTTGGGGACAGGGTTCCGTGAGACGGTCACGTAGAAGCACCTCGTTGCCAACGTGGCAGCATCCTGCTCGGTGCGCTGCAAGGCTGGTGCGACCCACTGTGCGATCTCTCCGGGCAGGGGCACGGGCAGCAGGAACGGCCGCAGAGGGCCCAGCATCGCCACCAGATCTCGTTGCTGTGCGAAAATGGTGTCAGTGGCGCGCCCTGCAGTCGAGCCTCTCCCCCCAAGAAGTCCCCGTTAGCTCAGTGGTCGAGGCCCCGGGGCGCCCGGCATTCAAGGGCCCAATGCAGCATCCGTCCTCCGCTCAGCCTCGCATGCTGAGCCGGCGCATCCATCCTCATCATCATCGTCGTCGTGCATTTGCCTGAACTCAGGCGAGTGCGATCAGCATTACTGCGTCACATGAGAGAAAAAAAGAAAAAATGTGACTCTTCCTATTGGAAGCGTGATATTTGGAGGTTCACAGCTGTAACGCCTGCCCCTAGCGTCACATGCATTGTAAGAGCCTGGCGACAGCAGCCGCAGAGGCCACATCTGTTACGCCTGCCCCTAGCGTCACATGCATTGTAAGCGCCTGCCTAGCGTCACATGCATTGTAAGCGCCTGGCACAGCAGCCGCAGAGGCCACAGTTGTTACGCCTGGCCCTAGCGTCACATGCATTGTAAGCGCCTGGCCCTAGCGTCACATGCATTGTAAGCGCCTGGCGACACCAGCCGCAGAGGCCACAGCTTGCAGTCGGAGGGACGCCTCGGAGCTTGCCCAGCGCAGGATGACTGATGACTTCCCTCCGGGCATCCGGTTGCGGCCACGTGGCGAGCGGTGGACCTGGTGGGATCGCGAAATCTGATCTGCATAAGTGATTGCACTGTGTGAGGGGGGGTCAAACAGATATCAAACAGACGAGGGGGCGCGGACCGAGAGGAGACTCAAACGCCCGTGTGATGCTGTCCCTGGCGAGCACGTCTGTCATGCGCGCCAGCTCAGCCACGAGTAGCTCCTGCGTTGTGCTCCCCACCCCCATACCCGCAAGCCAACCCGTGTCAAGCCTGTCCCGGGTCGTGCGCCAGTCCTGCGACCCTCATCGCTTTGCCTGACTTCCCCTCACCGCCTCCCTCTCCCACTCTCACCATTACCCTCTCCTTCCCCGTACGCATTCAGTACTCCGACGATCCCTCCCGGATCGTCTCATTCTCATGCATTCACTTATTTGTGAGGGTGCAACAGCGAGAATTAGCCGCTTGGGAAGCCGGCCGGATGCATGCGCATCTGCCTTCAGGGGCGCTGCTCAGAAGCGTCTCCTGGAAAGTGCACACCTTATCTTTGACACCCATGTATTGGCCCTATTCCTTTCCTTCCAAATCCTCTAATCGACGGAATTTCCCCCGGCCCTTTTACCCACTGCCCATCCCATCTTTCTCCAGGACGGCATCCATGCCTCCGCACTGCCCCAAGAGAGACACGATGATGCAGGAGGCTCGCGGGCCCTTCCCGGCAAAGCAAGAAGGCCCTCGAATGCTTCAACGAGTGCCCCTGGTGCAGCCTCCCTCGGGCGCTCAAGCTTGCCGTCGCACCGTGCGTGCAGCGCAGCCGCTCATTCCAGTGGACGGCCCGAAGCTTAGGGGATCCTGGCCGGGTCGTCTAGTCTGAGGCTCGTGGAATGTCAGTGAGGTGAATATTGAGATGTACAAGGGCAAAGGGCGCGAAAGTCTGGGCGCGGGGATGCTTGTGGGGGCGAGGGCGTTTGGGCCACGAACCTGTAGGAAGCTGCCTTTTGGGGCCAGTAGCACGTCCAGCACCTCCTGGGTCGCACCCTGAACCTTCGGCGCGCCATCTGCACCTGCGCGCACACTCGCCGCGCCTCGCGCCAGAGCCTGAATTCCCCATCCTCGTAATGGCGCAACGTCCGCTGCGTGTGACGCCTCCGGGGGATCCGAAGAGCTGGAGACCGCCGGGCGCAGACTGATGCAGAGTGGTGGCAAACGAGCTTTCGGGCAGGTGACATCAGGCTGGGAAAGCAGCAGCTGTCAACACTTACTCCGACAAGAGCGGCGACGATGGCTTGGAAACGCGTATGGCGCATGGCAGTGAGCTCAGGCACCGCACCAGCAACTCTGAAAACCGCATGAGGCGGATGCAGAAGCGCGGGCACGCTTTGATAAACCAAAGGATGGCAGCCACAGGCAAGCTCCAGAGGAAGCACGTCTGCACCAGAGAGTCAGCATTCGCGGAGCACAGCCCAGGAGGCCGCCAGCTGTTCGATCTTTTCCAACTAGGGTTCAGGCCGCAGGCAGGCTCGCTTCCGCGGCCCTCCGCTCGTGTGGGATGCTGCTCGCTTGCCAGTCGTACTGATACGCGTTCGAGATGGATCGTGATTGAGCAGCCCCGCCCTTTTTCGGGACAAGCCCGTTGCGTGCAACACGCTGCGTCTGGGCGGAGGGCGGCTACCTGAAGTGACAGCGAGCGCATCGGGAGCGCCCGATCCGTCCGCCGCCGCCTTCTTCGGCGCGACCGAGTCGTTGAAGCTCTTGAAGGCCCCCGACAAGCGCCGCAGCCGCTTCACGTTCAGCTGCTGCTCCGCGCTCAGCCCGTCCGTGGCCGCATCTGGGCTTACACTCTGTGCCTCGAGGTCTCCAGCACCTGCACCAGTGCCTGCCATGTCGGTCCCGGTCACCCAGCATGCTCACGCTCAGCAAGCACCCCCTAGTCGGTATCAGGTCGAGGATCAATCAACGGCTGGTTGTGGAGCATGACACATGGATACAAACCGCCGCATACCCGAAACGCTAGGGCCACTAGCAGCGATGAATATAGATGGATATAGTAATATTCCTATATACCAGTATATACCAGACGGCCACCGCTGCCCCATGGATGGCAGCATGACCCGTGCAGCGCCGATGCAGCGCCGCCGAACACGCAACACCGCGTACCAACACCCAGGTGACGCGGAGTGAGCGTGTTCCCCAATGGCTCACATAAATAACTAAATGTCAAAATGCGCATAGCAAGTATTGGTTGCAGGGATGCCCGATGGAACCGGGGACAACACCAAAGCGGGTGCGGGTTTGGGATCCCACCGTACAGCATTTCCTTGAGCGCCACTTTGACCCTGGGCGAGTCGTCTGTGAAGAGTCGCTTGGCCAACCACGGGTAGCACGCCTGCGGGCTCCCCGGTGCACCCCTTCCTGACCCGAGCTGGGCGCCCCCCGCGCCACGGACGTCTGTTGCAGCATTTCCACCTCGCAGTGGCAGGCACGCAAGCCAGCCGGCCACAGGCCCAGCCCAAGCCGCACTGCTTTCACCCGAGCGCATATCTCTCCACGGGCGGACACAGACTACACCAGTTCCTGGGCGATGTGCGCATGCGGCCGAGCGAGGTCGGGGCGCAGCTGGGTGGCTGACCTGGGCGATGGCGTAGTCCGGGTCCATGGTGAGGCCAATTCCCTCGAGCACCGAGAAAGCGCGTAGGATGTATGCGAAGTATGGAGGGATCTGGAACAAATTGCCATACTTTCCGGACACGTCCTGGAGCTCTCTCCCGAGCTCGTCCACACCTCCCCCTTTGCTTCTCCCCGCAGCATTTGCTACTGCCTGTACAACGCCCCCGGCACGCGCGTCACAGCCAATTCCCCAAAACTCGCGCAACGCTGACCTGAGGCACGGGATGCCCAGATCTCCGCTGCGCGGTCGCCACCACGGCATGCTTCCAGTGCGGCCTCGGCTGTTGCTGTGCAAAGAGGAGGACGCGGCCAGAGCGCTTCTTGCAATATGGCGGGGACGCAGCCTGCCCATTTCCTACAAAGACTGCTGAGCTGAGGGTCTGCCGGTAAGCGGAGGGTCTGCCTGTAAGCTAAGGGTCTGCCCGTAAGCTGAGGTATGCCACAGTGTTCAGTGCCGTCCTCTCATCTGCTGTCATCGGACCGCATCCGCGGACCTCGCGCATCCTCGGGCTTTGAACTACGATGAGCTGCGGGTGTTCTTGACGTCACGCGCGCGGGCGCAGTGTGCACATCTCTGCTTGTCTCTGCCACATCGAAAGTTGAACCGCGTGCGCATGGGTGCCGTCTCCGCGAGTATACAGTACAAGGTACTATCTATCTCTGCTACATCGAAAGTTGTCCCGCATGCGCATGGGTGCCGTCTCCTCGAGTATACAGTACAAGGCACTAGCTATCTCCGCCACATCGAAAGTTGTCCCGCGCATGGGTGCGGTCTCCTCGAGTATACAGTACAATGTACTATCTATCTCCGCCACATCGAAAGTTGCCCGCATGCGCATGGGTGCCGTCTCTCGAGTATACAGTACAAGGTACTATCTATCTCCGCCACATCGAAAGTTGTCTGCGCATGGGTGCCGTCTCCCGAGTATACAGTACAAGGTGCTATATATCTCCGCCACATCTAAAGTTGTCCCGCATGCGCATGGGTGCCGTCTCCCTCGAGTATACAGTACAAGGCACTATCTATCTCCGCCACATCGAAAGTTGTCCTTACAGGCGCACGGGTGCCGTCTCTCGAGTATACAGTACAAGGTACTATCTATCTCCGCCACATCTAAAGTTGTCCCGCATGCGCATGGGTGCCGTCTCCTCGAGTATACAGTACAATGTACTATCTATCTCCGCTACATCGAAAGAACCCGCATACAAGATAGCGCCGCCTCGAGTATACAGTACAAGGTACTATCTTTCTCCGCCACATCGAAAGTTGTCCCGCATGCGCATGGGTGCCGTCTCCTCGAGTATACAGTACAAGGTACTACTTATTAACCAGCATCAGCGCTACTGGCCGCTGCGCGCGCACCTTGGCCCCCCCGCCCTGTGCTAATCGCTTGAAGGCCTCTGCCAGCACCTGCATGCAAATCCGACTCGACGTCACGGTGGCACATCACAAATCGTATATATTGCACCCCTGCGGCTAGGTCTGAACTATTTCCCAACAGCCGCGTGGCTGGCCTCAGCTTCTATCGGCTGTGGAGCGTCGAGGCCTCCCAGCAGACTTGAAAGAAACAGGGCTGTGCCCTATCTCATGCCCCTTTGAGCACCGCTCAAATTATAAAGTTGGATAACCCAGAAATTGTCTATGGAATATGCACGCGTGAAAGGACAAGTTTATCATCTTTTGCCGCCCGAATTCAATTGGCATGCAAGGCTCAGTCCATCGGACGGTCAGTGGAGGTCTGAGCCTCAGCTACTTCTAGAGGTCGCGGAGAAACACCTGGAGCTATCGTTCAGAAAGTGCCACGTCATCAGAGGCTGTCCGAAGGATACGGATCATCCTGGATCTGATTGCATGCCAAAACAAATACTCCTATACATCTATCTGTAAGAGAACAGTACTGCATATTGCACACGTGGCACATCGATAATTTCCGTGTTGTCGCAACTATTCAGCTGTTGGTTATCGCACAATTTTTGGTGGGACTTATGTAATGGGTATCATCCGTCGATGTAGACAAACACCAAAATGCATCCTTCCATTTGCAGGCAAGTGTGAACCTTCCATATGTTGTAGATGCGCACCTTGACGACGCCTGCATCCTGCATGGCCTCCTCCTTGCCCACAGGCACGAACCCCAATCGACCGAGATCCCCCGGCACAGCGCTATAATCCCAAACCCCACCACAAAGGTCACGCCTCCCTACCACAAGACAGGAGCTCTGGCATCACAGTTTATTTCGCCCGGGCCACATAATCTCCGAGCAACTATAATAGTGCCGAGGCCACTTGTCGCTACTCTAAACATCATTTAGCAGTAGGCATCATTCACGACCACACCACGAGTCACTAACTTAAAGTTGTCAGCATCGTTAAACAATTTATCATGTATGACATCCCCGCCGAATGCCAGACGCGAAGTGAGATCGCGCTTGCGGGATATACGCGGCGGCGCGCTTCCGCAATACGTGATGGCACTCCTCGAGCCTGATGGGGGCAAAGAGGCACAAGTGCGCCTACTTGTAGTTTTCGCTGATGAGGTGGCTAATGTACTCGATGATGCTGTATGTCTGATCCTCTGCTCACCACGAAACCATGCACATCGCCTCCACCAATACCCTTCACTCACCATGCATGTCTTTTGGCCGGTGTGCCCTGCAATCACCCTATTGCAGTCCAGCAGATTTCAAGAGTGGATCTTAGGGATATTTCATATTTTCCCATTCTCCCCACCAAGTGCTGGGGCAGGAACTTTAAGAAGGCTTGCCTGTTAGCTCCGTCACGAGGCCAAAGTCGAGGATACAAAGGCGCCCATCAGTGGTGCGGAGCAGGTTCCCTGGGTGAGGGTCCGCATGCAGGACCCGTGTGTCCAGCAGCATTGTGAGGTAGGCGTTCAGCGCCACTCCGCACAGCTTGGCCTCGTCCCCATACGAGCTCTCGTCCAGCCTCACTCCATCAACCCACTTCGTGGTCAAGACTCTCTGTCACCTCCCCATCCTCCCATTTTGGAACATCACGCGGCAGCCCGTTGTTTCGAGCTAGTAGGCCGTTGCATGACTGTTGGATGGAAATTGCGCTACCACTAAACCAGAAATGCTATGCGATTGGACAGTTGGCCACTCGCCCGTGCGCATTCATTGGACAAGGCATGGACCTCGACAGAGCACACACTCATGACAGCACTGACATGAAACTTGGGAGGACTCCTTCTCGTACGACCAAACTGGTCACGACTCGGCTTTATTGACTTTGGTACCCTGTGAGAACTCTCTTCCTATGAGGCGCTTCCAAGTGTGCTGTACTCTCTGCCGGTGGTGCCAGAAACGAGCCCAACGCACCTTGGTGGTGACGTCAAACACCACCTCAGCAGTGGTGACGGCCTGCAGCCCCTGCTGCTCCATCGCCAGCAAAAAGTCCATCGCGTTTTTCGCCTCCCGCCGATAGTCCAGCTCGTCAATGAAGCGCGTGCCCCTGATAACGTCACTCCTCAGGCCCCATCCCTGCCCTCAGCAGAGCCCCCGAGTATCTCCAGGGAGCCCTCGTAGCCCCCGCGTGGCCATAAGTGCAGGTGCAGCATGCGCAAATATGGAAGAGCTCAACGCCGCACAGCTTAGCCTACATAAGAGGGGCATGAACGATACACCGCTCGAGAAAGTATATACATATACACACCTCGAAATACAGGCACACACGCAGACATGGCTGAGGAAGGGCTCGCCAATGTGGGAACAACCAATGTCGGCACGGGGGGGGAGTGGTAGGGAGGGTGTCGAGCGGGGTGTGGATGGAGGTGTGGTCGGTGGAGTTAACACACGGCAGTCCCCTCCCGGGGAGGCATCCCGGCAGCGATGACCACTTACAACAGTTTGCGCGGCAGGTTGTAGCGTCTCATTCCGAGCTCACTCCGGCTCATTCCGGCGTGGCGAGGTTGCTGGCCGTGCTAGAACTAACAGAGACGAACAGTTGTCAGGAAGGCGACGATTTGGGGAACTATTGGACAATGTCCCGACCAATCCCACAAACTAAATGCAAAACTTATATGTACATATAACAGAGGCGCGGAAAACAGGGGAACAGGGACACCGGGGAGCAGGTGAGTGTGGTCATTCAAGGTTTGGACAGGTTTCACCATTCGTCCACGATGCCCACTAGATCCGTGTTCAGTCCTTTTGCAGCCTTTATTCGCGGTGCGATGAGTCTTAGCAGTTGGAGGTCGAGCGCTACCGTCTCCAGCATATCTGTCCATCAATCCACCCGCCGCATCCCCCGCCAGGTGACTTCTTCGCATCTATTGGTCAATCCTGCGGCTCGTTCCCCCGCCATATGACGCCTGCCGGTGAATCAACCCGTCCCAAACCTCGCCATATGACTCCTGGACGTCTATTGGCCAGTTCTTCCTCCGTGGTATCCAAACGGCGTCCCAGACAAGGGCATAGGAACACCTCAGGTTTTTCTGTAAGACAGCCCCAAGGCTGCACCACAAGTGCGAGCGCTACACCGAGGCGGCGGAGAGTGCTTTGCAGTGCCACTGCGGGCGCACCTGGGCGCTGCACCTTGACGGCCACCTCCTCTCCAGTGTCTCGCAGGCGCGCGCGGTACACCTGCCCCACCTCACACCTGCTGGTCAGAGCCGAGGCAGCCCCACCTCACGCCTGCTGGTCAGAGCCGAGGCAGCCCCATCTCACGCCTGCTGGTCAAAGCCGAGGCAGCTCCACGGCACGTTGAAGTTATAGTCCGGGGATACTTGTTCATCACGAGACACTCTACGGCGGCACTTGACGCCATTCACCAGCGTTCGACTGAGCAGCCCCCGAGGAAAGCCAGAGCAACAGCGCATGGCTGCCCTCGACTGTAGGCTATCACTAGACGTATACCACGCCATGTCCGGATCTGAAGTTAACACGATACGTGCTGTGCATAGAATGTAGGGCACGCCAGGTGAACTATCTCAAAAGCGCGGCAGTGCGAGAGCTACGCCACGTCTTCAAGCGCATCTGCCGATAGGCCTCGTAACTCGCGCCGCGTGCCTTCCCATACAGCCTTGTGACGTGCATCCGTCGCACCTGCCCGAGCGACGCGGCGGCAACCGGAGAGGGAGAGATCTCGGAGAAGGTATTTTCCACGGTACTGCCTGGCGAAGAGCTGCGTAATTCTTCGGATATAATTCTCAGCGCCACGTCATTAGGGAAAGCAGGAACGTCATCCTGCAGCTTCTTAAGCTCCGCGAGGTATTCCGGAGGAAGTAGGTCCACCCGGATGCTCACCGCCTGTCCCGCCTGAAGACTCACGGAGGCGTTAGGTCGTCAGTGGCACTGTCATCGTTGTAAAGTGTGCACTTGAAACTGAGACGTAGCTGGAAGTCAGACTGAACGCAGTTCACGTGCTTTGTTGGAATGAAGGACGGCGGGCGAGCAGTCTATGTTGAGTCCCCTGTGGCCGGCAACGGCTGTCTGAGAAACAGGCACACCTTCTCGGCAGTAGGGTGCGGGGAGTTCACTCAGGGTCAGACTAGGACACGTGTCATCGCTATGGGCGCTCAAGAAAGGTAGAGCTGAGACCTTTACGAAGGTTGGTCCGAGCACCGTGAGCAGTTTGCGCAGCTGTCTCGCGCGCAAAGACTGATTTTCTTGGATTTTATTTTGCGTCGCGTCCCACCAAAGCCCGAGGGCGAAGTTGAGGCTCAATCCTCCGATCTCCGCTGCGCGCGTGGCAACTTTTAACGGCCGTTTATTAAAATACGCCTCATTTGCGGTCGGGTTGTAACGCAGGGGCAGCTCATCCGACTGCGAAGCCACTGAACGTGCGTTCCTCCCAATTGGCACAACACAAACCAGACCAACTCAAAGATCGGCGTCCACCGTGTTTCCACGCGCACTCAACAGATTTTCGAGGATATATTGCATGCCTGATAAAGTCGGAACTTTTCAAGATACCACAATACCAGGAATGCAAGCTCTACAACAAGGTCATCCAGTGATCCCGGGATGCTCGGGGAAAAGTTTAGTGCGTCTTCCCGTACGTTTCTGCAAAGTCCACTTACCAGATTGTTGGGAATGTTTTCGACCTCGGCCACGTGGGCTCGACAGGGGCCTCCGTGCAGAGGAGGCTTGCATATTTGAACGCTGCCTCATAAGGGTGCCTTGACAGGTGTTGGCAACGCGCGTGCCCTCCATTTGCATTCGCTTACTATTTCCAGGTAAACTTACCTCAGCTCTGACACCCCTTTGCCTTATGAGTGAGGGAAAACAAATCAATACCAAATACTACAATACTTGAGTGCTATGTATACGCATGTACAATATTGGGGGCACCAATTGAGAGGTTTCTCAAGAAGACTCAGTAAAACTCGACAGGCAACCACGAAAGCAGCGTCGCAAAGGTCGCCCAATCAGAGCATAACTCGTGTAAATTACTACATTTCGGACAAGGAAATTTTCCGTCATGTTATTAGATGTTGCGTGGCACAATATTTCTCGATCCCAGAGTTCCATATCCAATCATTTTCTAGAGTCGGAATCGTAAAGACGTAAACTGTAATCTTGATGTTGTCCACCGTCGATGTTTGAGCCCTCTCTCCTCTGCAGGAAATCCCATACGAAACAACCGATAGCATCGTTTCAAATATATGACGTGGCATTTCCCCCTTTTCGTTTTGAATTCGCCGGATAATTACTGGATGTGACACCCAAGGCCGGGTAATGGACATCTATAAAAAGAAACACCTACAAAACTGTCAACTCAAAACTGAAACCCCTCGCTTGTCTTGTCTATAAATAAATCTCTATAAATCTGGCAACAGAGAGATCTCTAAAAAATGATAGGCCTTCGCTTGTTCTCACGTCATCGCCAGTTCTGATTTCTGGCGCGAGATCTTGCGGGCAGACCAGACGAGAGCACCAGACGAGAGGACAACTAGCAAACCTTCTCCATTTCCGATTTCCAACGCATAGCTAACGTAAATTTTCTATCGGTCGGACTGGAAGCTTCACCATATCCATTCAGATTGTATCACAGAACAGGAAACATAGGTGGGCAGCGGAACAGCGAAACGCCTTTGTTTCAGATTGCTATGTGTCATAACTCGAAAAAATGATTCTCCGACTATTAGAAAATTCACTGCAATGAGTTGCGATGCTCGAAGATGTTTCGCGTGCCCAGGCTGTAAGCCAGGCAAGCCGCTTATCCATGAACTAATGCGACTGACCTCCTACATCAGAGCTTCTCCTTCAATGCGTAATCTGAGGGAGAAGTCTCCACTCTCCACTAGAAAACTCGTACACGACTACAAGGTACAATCGATGATACACTCGGTCGAACCGTATACGAGAATCACTGACAAAATCTCAAGAGATCCTAGACGAAAACGTTGCCGCATAAGCACGATTTCTGCGGTCTCCAAGAAAATTTTCGCTGTGCGCTGTAACTTAGTAGACGATAGTGACGCGAAGAAGGCGGGCTTGGAGCGGTGGCAAGCCCTCTGCCTGCAACATGCAGAGGAACTGCGACCTCGGCTGCGCCAAGGGGTCTGCGGTCAGGACATGAAGGCGAGCGCTTACACTGACATGAAGGCTATGCTTGGGGATAAGTTACTTGACACGTATCTAGTATTGCGCATGCTCGCAGACTATGAGAACGAGGAAGACGAGTGAGTCCCAGTGTTTTCGAAACCTCGCTTTTCACATGCTGCGACTTGTCAGGCGTCTCGCCGCCCTGATTTCATCAATTGTTGCGCTTGGCAGCACCAGCGAATGTATTTTCATTCGCTCGCTGGCGGCGTCCCTCACGCATGCATCTTGTTGACTCTACACTTTTGGTCAGTCCATTGATATTTCTCCCGCGGTCACTCCCGCGCGCGACACGCAGGCAGTTCTGGACGAAGGGCAAGTACACTCTCTATAGGAACCTCTTGCTTTCAAACCGGCATATGCACTCATGTGGGAAAACTCTAATCGTACCGGAGCTCCTCACACCTGAGGAGTGGGACGAGGTGCCCTCCGTGAAGCAAGGCGGGACAGCTTTGGAGGCAACGGTTGGTGCGCTGTACGGGCTTGAAGAGAATTCAGGCCGCTTCACTGCAGCCATGGACGAAGTGATCAACTTTTTACTCTCAAAAGCCCCAGTCATCAGTAGGAAGCACCCGAAAATGTTCTTGCTGGAGCAAGGGGGCACGGTCTCCGCCATCGAGGGGGATACAGGGGGATTTGTGGCAATTGCCCGCCTCGAAGGCGTCCGGGCAGACTCGAAGGGCGCCTTCGCCTCAAAAAAAGGAGCGGAGCTGTCAGCAGCGCTGAGAGTGCTCAAGGAAAGCGGCTTCTCGGAGTACGACGACTGGGTCAATCCTTGTGATCCCGTTCCTGGTATTCCGGAAAGCGCGGACGATAGTGAGTGAGGGGCGGGTTCGCTCCTGGCTGCGCCGCGTGGTGTGCTTCTTAGGCCCGATTCAGGGTGTGACACATGCTTCTATCCCTTCAGAACACGAAGTTAGCAGATGCCGCACCCGTCGGGCGATACTCTTCTGAATATCAGAACTTTGATACGAGACGTTTTTGTCTTCAAAGTAGCAACGTGGGAACCTCGCGACCTTTGTTGAGCAATGATCGAGTTTGGAAAGCAAAATCGTTGTACCCGTCAGTGGGCGTGTGACCCAGGCGTGCGAAGTGTGCACCGAAGCCTTGTTGCAAGAGGTACAGCAAAGGGTGCATGCTTCTTATGTGGATAGTTTGCCAGTCCGAGATAGTTTTTCCCGTGCTTACTTGCTTCAAGTTGTCAAAGTAGAAGGTAATGCACCGCACACATATGTATCACCTAACAAGATGGGAGAATGCAGCATAATCTTGATGGAGAATATCCTCCAGATCGTTCGAGTGGATGAACACTTGTGCACGACACATTACACCACTTCTACTGTGCTATTGTTGCAGTTGTGCGGGACAGTTGGGGGAACCTTACATTGGGAAGCTTACTTCATATCGAGTGCGGTATATACCATGAATATTTCAAAGTGATTTGACTTTTTCCACTGTGATGAACTTTGGGAATAGCAAGATTGACCGGCCATTCAGTACTTCTACACTGTAAGATTCCCTGTATGGTCTGAGGGGGAACCTGCACCGGGAGTAGTGCTACAAGATAGTCAGCACAAGAAAATTTACTGGAAATCCATATCATATGTTCCTTAAGGTCATATCCAAGATCTTTCCAGACAACTCCAATACAGCGCTCGCCCGATTTTAAGCAACAGTAATTTTCGATCCAGCTTCCAGCCCTACCATTGCTTGTTTCCGAAATCACGATGCCTAGCCTCCAGCCTCCACCTACATTTCCATCGTTTACCGCATCGCTCAAATAGATCTAACACCCGAAATCAATTCACAGGACCCAGCCGATTGCTTAAACTGACCAACCGCGCAGTAGGAAGTGAAGTGTTTGCTCCCTACTTCAACAAGGCAGCTGTGATTGCGTAGCTCAATGCTAAGGAGAAGATAGGAGTGTCGGCATGTTTGATGCTCCATATTTGATTTGATGCCCCAAATTATATTCGATTTTACTAGAGCTACTGCGTGATGTATCAAAATTGCCGCGGTGGCTATAGAGTGTGTTAATGTGCATATTCAAGTTTTATTCGTTGCTCCAAATATGTGACGATTAAATTAACACCGGATTGGGGTAAACATGATACGGTATAATATGTTTGCAGTGTGGTTAGAATCGCGAGATACTTTTACATATTAAGTAGATGTCTTACTTGTAAACTTTTCTGTTTATTTTCGCTGTCACTGCCCGTGTTATCGAATATGCCTGATATATATCTGTAATTGAGGTATCTTGAGGGGATTCCTTATGATTTTATCGCTATTTCACTTCCTTCACAATATGCTGAGTGTTATACAAAGGCAGTGTTATCCTATGGGGCTCTGCAGGCTTTCCCCGACTGTAGTGAGCAGCAGAAGCGATGAGCACTTTGCTGCTTCGCAGCGAATTTTGAGCATATGCAAGGTGATATCTGTTCTGTCATGGTTAATCATGGATCTAATGAAATGTATGTCAGCAGTTCTAGGTAGGTCGTTTATGTCGTTTCCCACGCATTATTTTCTTTTTATCGGGTCCAATATAAATGGAATCAATATCCTCTTCTTCTTTGACTTTCTCCTCTGCTTCCCTCTCCTCGTCTTCCACTTTTCTCTGTCAAACCACATGTAAAGCGGCACTTAGCACATTTCTCCTACACGTGTCAATACCGCGTGCGCGCCACAGCGAGGGAAACTCTTGTTTTATTACATCATGTCAATCCAATGGACATTCCAAGGTTCCAATACATGCGTGCCGGCAATGGGTCTAATGTGAGGCAAAAGGGAGGTATGCTGACTGCATCAAGACTAGAGCATTCAAATATGACGGCACGTAGCCTTGGGACCCACAGTGAGCTCCACCTTTGGAAAAGGAGAGACGCTGACTGCGTTAACAACTGAGGCACCCGAGTGTGAGAGCAGCACGCGGGACCCACCAAGCGGGCTTCCTCTATCTCTGTTTCCTTCATATGGATTTTATCTGCCATCTCTTGAAGGGCACTTAACTGTTGATTTTCTTGAGCAGCCTGCATCGCATGTCTGTCTTCAGCTTCTCCTTTGCAAAAGCCGATACAATGCATCACACCAATGAACGATCTAGTGTACGGGGTCTTTTGGACGGATGATCGATATCTAAACCATTATGTCCATGTGATACAAATAGAATGATTTACAACCATGCCATGAACAAGATGATGCCACATCCACCTTCTACACGGTCATCCTATGGTGCACCACAGCATTCCTCTGTCAGTGCACCAAAGCACAATCTTGTGGTACACGGAATTGATGCCAACATTTCCATGACATGGTCGCCTATGGTGTCGTCTAGATCAACTCTTCGATCAAGTGGATGCAATTGGACGAGGTACAGACGACAACCCCGCCGAGATCGGTGTCTAGATTGACAATGGCCTACACGTAACGTTGTTCACCTGAGAGACGCATAGATATATGTGTCTGGACTGGCAATGGCCTACATACCACGATAAGGGGCCCCATATGCAAACAACAATCGAGTACCTATGGCAAATATAATCAGTCCCAAATGTAGTCACATGCCCTGGGAATATTCAGGTAAGGAACGGCAGATCCATTAGCCTCAAGGCAAACGATACATGGACTGGGCTCAGGAGTTAGAACATTGGCAACCAGCTTCGCAATCGCACCTGTATCATTACGCCTTTCTTCGCGAGTTTGGTGTCCACAATCACCGCGCTCTGCCATCACCCCGCGCTCAATCAGAGGAGGCCGACAAACTGAATGGAGTGAGACACGCTACACAAAGCCAGCCCACCGTCGCCGCATTGCGATAATTGGTGAGCGACTCAGTGCTCACGAAGTGGTTGAAGGAATTCGACACCACGAAGGCGAAGGCCGTGATGAACACGCACGCCAAGGCCAGCGCCAAAGTTTCGACTTTTCGTGACCGTCCAAGAGGCAAGGGCAAAGGCGCTGGAAAAGGTGAAGGTGGCCGCGGCAGCGGCAAGGGAGGTAAAGGGTCAGGGCTTGGGCGAGGCGCCCAAGCCCAGACCTAACTTTCCGATCACGGAAAGGTTGGACGCCTTCCGCCCCTCGGGGCGTTCAACGGAAAGAGCCCACCCTGCAGGAAAGGGTGCGGAGCAGAAGGGGGCATGGCGCGCAGCTGGCGCGAACTCAGAGGTGATGCAGTGGATCAGCAAAGGGGCAAGGATGCGATGGGTCGACAAGGCGCCTCTGCCTTTCGATCACGGAGTGTCGTTGGGCGACGCCACCCCTCCGCAACTGGAGTGGATGGCCGCAGAGACCGAGCGGTGTCTCAGAACGGGCGCATGGGTGCGAGCGAGGAGGCGACGACACGTATCCCGAGTGTTCCTGGTGCCGAAGCCGGGGACGAACAAGTGGCGTCTAGTGATGGACTTCCGCTGGTTGAACGCTCACTGCGTGAAATCTCGCTGCAAGATGGAGACGTTGAAGAAGCTGCGTCGGCTCGCCAAGCCGAACGACTGGTGCTTCAGCTTCGACCTCCAGGACGGTTACCACGTCGTGGGGATCGACCCCGCCTTCCAGGAGTACATGCAGTTCGACGTGTGGGGGGAATTATTCCAGTGCGGCGCCCTTCCCTTCGGCTGGAACAACTCGCCACGAATCTTCGTCAAGGTCATGAAGGTGCTCGTGGAGTGCCTTCGTTCTCCGAGATCCGCGGAGGATCGGCTGGAAGTGCGGAAGCTGCAAAGCGGAAGCAAAGTGCGACGACGTTGGGCAGTTCGCAGACGAGCTGGAGGATGCGGCCGCGAGGAGCATCAGCAGGGGGCGCGGGTGCTCCCTTACATGGACGACTTCCTGTTGCTGCTAAGCAGCAGGATCGAGGCGCTCAGGGCGCGCGAGCTGACATCTCGGGTCTTGGTGAGACTCGGATTGTCGCGCAACGAGAAAAAAGGGGCAATGGGAGCCGACGCAGCTGGTGGAGCACCTCGGGCTCGAGGTGGACCTCAAGGCGGGACAGTTCCGCGTGACACCGGCGAGGCTGCAGAAGATTCACCTGCAGTCCAAGGCGCTTCTCAGCGAGGCGTCGCGACAGCGGAGGTGGCTCCCAGCTCGGAAGCTGGCAGCGTTCACGGGGCTCTGCCAGTCTGTGTATCTGGCAGTCCCTCCGGCGAGATTGTATCTCAGGGAGCTCCACTTCGTGCTCTCCACGAGGCGGGGATGGGGCGCAAAGGTGAAGCTCACACGGCAGGCGTGGAGCGACATCGAGTGGTGGCTCAGGCTGCCGGCTCAGAGCCGGTGGAACGGTCGCAAGATCTGGCGCAGCCCCACGAGAGCGAAGGTGCACACCGACGCGTCTCTGTTCGCATGGGGCGGTGTGCTGAACCTCAAGCACGCGGCAAGAGGATTCTGGTCCGACGAGCTACGGCATCTACACATCACGCACCTGGAGTTGGAGGCCGTGTACAAGACGGTGCAATCCTTCCTGAGAGAGCTCACCGGCAAGGTGGTGCGCCTCTACTGCGGCAACCAGGCGGTGGTGGCCATGCTCTCGCACTTCACGTCGCGCAACCCGGAGCTGATGCGGCGGATACGGCGCCTGTGGATCCTGCTGGACTTAAACGACATCGAGCTCCAGGCGAGGTACATCAGAAGCGAGGCAAACGAGTGGGCCGACCGCTTGTCTCGGGACCGGGACCTGGACGACTGGCGGCTGAACCGCAGGTGGTTTTAGTGGGCGGAGCGGGAATGGCACCAGCACACCGTGGACCGCTTCGCCTCGGAGCTCTCCGCCCAGCTGCCGCGCTACTACGCACAGTGGCACGACCCGGGGTGCGAGGGCGTGGACTCTTTGGCCTTTTCCTGGCTAGGAGAGGTCAATTGGGTCAACCCCCCGTGGTCCCTCCTCGACGAGGTGGCGCACAAGCTGCGGGAGGAGAAGTGCGCCGCCACGGTGGTGGCGCCCTACTGGCCGGGGCAGATGTGGTTCCAGCAGCTAGAGGCCATGGCCGACGAGGTGGTGATCTTGCCCCGGGGCAGGGACCTCTTTTCTCCCAGCCGGCTGGGAGGGTCCGAGCTGCTTGGGGCCTCAAGCTGGGACGGCATCATGTTCCGCATCTCCGCCTCCCGGTGAGCCATTACCTGCAGGATGGGAGGCGGGCAGCCGGGCAGGCGCCGCAGGCGGGGCTGGCGAGTGGCCTCAAGGTGAAGGTGTACTGGCCCCAGGATGATGCCTGGTACACCGGCACCGTGGGTGACACGGGGTCAGACGGCCTAACCCACATTGCCTACGAGGATGGTGACAAGGAGGACCTGGACATGAGCAAGGAGAGGTATGAGGTGCTCCCGGCAGCGGTGCAGGAGGTGACTGGCTGGGATGCGGCGCTTCAGGAGCGCTGGAGAGGAGAGCTGGGGGACAGCTCCCTCACTGAGCTGGCAGTGCAGATGCAGGGGGCAGCATTGGGCGGCAAGATGGTGGGCAACTACCGGCCGAAGGCTCGGGCCTTCATGGCATTCTGTGAGACGGAGGGCAGACAGTGGCTTCCGGCAACGGGGGCCACGGTGAGGCTGTACATTGCTCACATGCTGGACAAGGGCACGGTGCAGGCGTCCAACATGCTGCCCTACCTATCCGCCATCAACAACTACCACGAGGACATGGGGTTCCCCGGGCCTGCCAGGGGCCGGGCGATCTCCAGAGCAGTGAAGGGCATGGCCCGCCTCCAGGTGCAGGCGGCTGAAGCCGCGGGTGAGGAGCAGACGGTGCGGACCTGGCTGCCTGCCAGGCATGTCTCGGCAGTGCACGCGCACGGGCTGGGGCTGGAGCCGGTGGGCCGGGCAGCTACGGAGCTGCTCAGGGCGTGCACCTACGTGGTGTTTGCCTTCGTCACCTTCGGCCGGCCAGAGACGGGCGTCTCCATGCGCAGGGAGCACATCAGCATCACAGGTGAGGACATCTCCGTGGTTCTCCACAAGGAGAAAGGCAGGGGGCACGTGCGCCTCAGGAGGAGGCTCACCATCCCCGCAGCGGGGGTGGCGGGGCTTGTGCAGCTCCTGCAGCACTGGCAGCAGGTGCGGGATGCCTGTTGGGGGCATCGCCCGGTGACGGGCTCGGAAGTGCAGGGCAGCTACTGGAGGCTGCCGTGGGAGCAAGGAAAGCTCCAGTCGGCGCAAGCTAATGGCTGGGTGCAGTTGGCATTGGGGAGGCTTCGGTGTGTTCCTCCGGAAGGGGGGGCACTTCTCTGGCCACAGCACCCGCAAGGGGGTTTGTACCTGTGCCAGGGCTGTGGGCGCGGCGCTTGAGAAGTGCTGCTTCCTGGGCGGCTGGTCTCAGCTGTCCTCTGCCATCCACTCCTACATTGACCCGGCAGCTGTTCCCGACGAGCACATGGAGAAGTACTTCGGGTGGACCACTCCGAGATGGCGACAGCAGCAGCAGCGGCAGCCTGGCACAGAGCAGTGTGCCTAATGATCTCTGTTACATGGCAATGAGATGTGAAGAGCAAAAGAAATGGTTAAATTGGAGCCTGCGGAATTTTAGAGGTTTCTGTGCCGGTAGATCGATCAGAGTTTCCTGAGCCGTTAGATCAAAATCAGCAGCTGAGTTAGATCTAAAGGCTTTACACACGACAGTATTTAGGAGTTCCGCCCGTGGGAATCCGCAGCTCTGTTCTTTTGCCTTCCCTACCCACCCAACCCAGAAGACTCTAAACATTTTGCCTTAGAAGCTGTGCATCAGCCTAAAAAGCATGTGAAGCTGTGAATCAGCCTAGAGAAGACATTCCAAAAAGAGATTTTCTCTCACACACTTAAAAGCATGTAAGAAGAAAGCTATTTTTAATGAAATGCTATGCAGTGTGCCTGTTGGCAATGAGATGTGAAGAGCAAAAGAAATGGCGGGAAACAAGGGTCTGGGGGCACGCAACTTGGGCAGTCCGGGCAGGCTTCTGATAGGGCAGGCTTCTGATAGGGCAGGCTTCTGATAGGGCAGGCTTCTGATAGGATAGGCTTCTGATAGGGCAGGCTTCTGATAGGGCAGGCTTCTGATAGGGTAGGGAATGTGGAGGACGTGTGGTAGGGTGCATAGAATCTTTGCGCGGAGTGGTGACAAGGCCTGGGTACTGTGGAGGCCCGGTCCTGGGAGCCCAGAGCTGAGGCCTGGGTACTGTGGAGGCCCGGTCCTGGGAGCTCAGAGCTGAGGCTTCCGTGGGTGCAAGCAGGGGGCCACCCAAGGTCTGGGTACCGGAGGCCCGGTCCTGGGAGCTCAGAGCTGAGGCCTGGGTACTGTGGAGGCCCGGTCCTGGGAGCTCAGAGCTGAGGCTTCCGTGGGCGCAAGCAGGGGGCCACCCAAGGCCTGGGTACTGTGGAGGCCCGGTCCTGGGAGCTCAGAGCTGAGGCTTCCGTGGGCGCAAGCAGGGGGCCACCCAGGGCCTGGGTACTGTGGAGGCCCGGTCCTGAGAGCTCAGAGGTGAGGCTTCCGTGGGCGCAAGCAGGGGGCCACCCAAGCGGCCTCGTCTCGTCACCTGAGCGTCCAGGATATCTTGGCAGAGGGGCATGCCCACTGATCGCCGGGCCCAGATCAAGGGGCTTGGGCTCATAGACAGGGCGGGTCTCTGGCAGTGTTCTTGGCTGAGAAAGGGGCGGCTGATCTGATGGGGAGAAGCAGGCGGGTGACCCACCTTCTTGAGGGGTCTGTCGGCACTGGGGGGATCGATGGGGAGGGTGTTGAGCGAGGTTCAGGTGGGAGTGGTGAGTGGCGTACCATAGGGTTGGCGTTGGGGTTAGGGGTTCAATGCGCAGGTCAATGGCGGGCGCTCAAGGTATGGAGACAGGAATTTAATCTATCAGGCTCAGCCCTTGGGACGGCCTTAAGGGATGCTCAGCGTGCTTTGGGCGAACAGGGTCTCCTCGAGACTCGGGGGCCGGCAGGGAGCAGGGTGGTGGTTCTGGGCACAGGCTTGGTGGTGGTGGAAAGGTGGCTTGGGCAGCTCGGGGGATAACGATGAACCGGCTTCAGTCGCAGACAGAGCAATCGCAGGGGCACTCGGGTGGCCCGGTGAGGCTAAGGGATCCCGTTCTCCACTGGGGAGCTCCGGAAAATCCGTACAAGTGTCCCAGCGTGTGTGCTGAATGCTTTGATCCCGGGTATGGGTACAAACAATCACTGTGCAGCCGGTCTTGGGTGGCTATTTGGATCCCAAAATAAGCCATCCACAGCTTGAGCCAAAACAGCCGGTGTTGGGCCAGTAGGGGATACCGCCCGACACTGCACTGCAAGTCTCCCATGGAGGGGAATCGTGGCAGTGCTCCAGACCAGGCGAGGGAAAGTCGGCATTGAATAGGCAGGGATTCCCAGCTGCAGTGCACATAAGCGCGGGCGCTCCCACTACTTGTTCTAGGTACCGGAATGCTAAAGCCATGCTGGTTGATCAAAGTCAGTATGTAACGCGTGCATGCGGCCCGCCGACACAAGCCAGCCCACCACCATCAAGTGGATGTAAGAAGCATAGAGAATGTTTAATCGGAAGCATCATTCAGGTAAGGGGGAGAGAACTAGGGGAGAGACTGGTGGGCAGGGAAGTGGTGAGTGCTGGAAGAACAGGGGAGAGCAAAGAAGAGTTACCATACAGAACAGGGCGGGACAGTGCCAAGATACCACCGACACACACTGAACGGCATGAGATCGGCCAACAAAAGCCAGCCCACCATCATCCCAGTGGATGTGAGAAGCAAATCAAGGGCAGGGCGGGGCCGTGACAAGATACCACAAACTCATACATATTCCCAACCCAAATGCAAAGCAGCATGGAAAGATGATACGATGTGACCGATCATCGCCAGACAACTGTTGGTCTCTGGGTTACGGAGTGAGCGGATCCTGCTGGCATGCCCCCCAGTGGCTCACGGTCGATGGATGGGACCCGTTGGTCCATGGTTATGCCATGAATGCAGTCACACCACACAGCATGGACACCCCATGTAAAAATGAAAACATGCGGGCACCTAAGTGCTCCCCACAAAAATCAAGGGAAAACACAGAACGTGGACTTCACCACCCTCTGCCTCTTCTTGCAGCAAAGGCAGACGAATCCACCGAGCTCTCCAAGAGGCAGTGCCCGCCAGAATGGCACCACAGGGACAACCGCCTCCCAAACCCCACTTCCACCCGGCGGCCGTCCTCGTTCACAACGACGCGCCAGTACCTCACATCTGGGTCAAAGAACACGAGTCCCCCGGCACGTGTAATAACCATGAAGCACTGGACACGGAGAGGGAGCGAGCGTCAGACGAATCCAAGACACTCCCAAAGAGCGAGCCGCAGATGATTCCCCGACGCTCTCAAAGATTGCCAGAAAGATACCACAGCTCTCAAAAAGCCAGAAAGGTACCACAGGAACAACCACATCCCCTCATCCAAAGCATACCACATACACACTGAACGGCATGAGATCGGCCAGCAAAAGCCAGCCCACCATCATCCCAGTGGATGTGAGAAGCAAATCAAGAGCAGGGCGGGGCCGTGACAAGATACCACCAACTCATACATATTCCTAACCCAGATGCAAAGCAGCATGGAAAGATGATACAATGTAACATACCACGTACACACTGAACGGCATGAGATCGGCCAACAAAAGCCAGCCCACCATCATCCCAGTGGATGTGAGAAGCAAATCAAGAGCTTCTCAGCAAGTCATCATACTTATGGAATCTACCCGATCCGGGTGGGCGTTTTGTGCCTCGCTCGCACGGGCCGCACAGGGAATGTAATCGGGAGCATCATTCAAGAAGGGGGAGAGAGCCATGGGAGAGACTGGTGGGAGAGGAGGGGGTGAATGCGAAGAGAACGGGAGAGAGCAAAGGAGAGTTACCGAACCTCAAGATACCTAGACACAGACCCATGCCACAGCTTGACTGCCAACGGGACCCCCCTGCGGCCCTTCCTTGTTTAATATACCGTTAGCCAAGGAGAGCTTAGCAGGATTCGAGAACTCTAGGCCAGTAAGCCAGAACTGCACACCTGCACCTGATACCTTGGGCGCGGACTCGACCTTGCTCTTGTGGGAGGGGCATATGGATGGTGGTTGCTTGGGTTGCGGGTGTGAAGAGGGGTATGCTCCGGTCTTTACTCCGGGTGTCTGTCGTCTGACAGCTCACTCAGCCTTCAGACTAGTGCAAAGGGGTAAGAATGAGAGAGAATAGTCGGAGCACACAAGGCCGGCCGTGAGTCATCTCGCATACACTGGATGGCATGGGATCGGCCAACAAAAGCCAGCCCACCATCATCCCAGTGGATGTGAGAAGCAAATCAAGAGCAGGGCGGGGCCGTGACAAGATACCACAAACGCATACATATTCCCATCCCAAATGCAAAGCAGCATGGAAAGATGATACGATGCGACCGATCGTCGCCAAACAACTGTTGGTCTCTGGGTTACGGAGTAAGCGGACCCTGCTGGCATGCCCCCCAGTGGCTCCCGGTCGATGGATGGGACCTGTTGGTCCATGGTTATGTCATGAATGCAGTCACACAGCATGGACACCCCATGTCTAAAAAAAGGAAACATCCCGAAGCACGCACGCACACACATTGTGCAGCCGGTCTTCTGCGGCTACGGGCTGCCAAAGGAGTCGGTCTAAGGATAAGCACACACACATGCGATATCCATGATACAAATTAAATATCGGAGAGAATGCGCCTACCTCTCCAACCTGCAAGGTGATCGCGCGCTGGTGCCCGAACAGGAGATATACAACACCTCGAGACCCCCTGCTACTGCTCAGTGCCAACCACATTGATGACAAAAAATACCTAGTCACCCGGAGCCTCGTTCTGAGGATTGGGCCAGGCGGGTGCTTGCAAGCGGTCTGGTGAAGTTGTTCTGGAAGGCTCACCTCGGAGACTCCGAGCGCTTCGGCCCACTCCGCCCTCCTGGAGCTGCAGGCGGACGAATTTGCAGCCCCCCCTCAAGGAAATCCCTCCTCTCTTCCAGAATCTCAAAAAACCCGAAAGACGCCCTCAAACAAATCTCCGAGTCTCATGCAGGTGCATGCCAGCATGTCATTCAGGCATGTCACATGCAAGCCCGCCCCTCGCAACATGCCACCCAGGCGTGTCACATGCAAACCCGCCCCATCGCAACATGCCATCCAGGCGTG
>LGRX02002225.1:0-13985 GCA_001247695.2 Cymbomonas tetramitiformis
CCCCCTCCAACTGAACGGCCACACGACAAACGACTCTCCCTTCCATGACCTCACATCATCCGCCCCTCCCACGAGCTGCGTGCACAGGCTGGGTGCGATCCCATGCGTGCAGAGCTGGCGCGGGTAAACTAGAGGGTGCGCCGCGCATGACGTGCGTGAGCCGAACGCCCACCAACCCGAACTTGTTTACAACTTACATTCCCCTCCAACCGAACGACCACACGACAAACGACTCTCCCTTCCATGACCTCACATCATCCGCCCCTCCCACGAGCTGCGTACACAGGCTGGGTGTGATCCCATGCGTGCAGAGCTGGCGCGGGTAAACTAGAGGGTGCGCCGCGCATGACGTGCGTGAGCCGAACGCCCGCCAACCCGACCTTGTCTACAACTCTACACCCCCCTCCAACCGAACGGCCACACGACAAACGCCTCTCCCTCCCATGACCTCACATCATCCGCCCCTCCCACGAGCTGCGTACACAGGCTGGGTGTGATCCCATGCGTGCAGAGCTGGCGCGGGTAAACTAGAGGGTGCGCCGCGCATGACGTGCGTGAGCCGAACGCCCACCAACCAGACCTTGTCTGCAACTCTACACCCCCCTCCAACTGAACGGCCACACGACAAACGACTCTCCCTCCCACGACCTCACATCATCCGCCCCTCCCACGAGCTGCGTACACAGGCCAGGTTGTATCCCGTGCGTGCAGAGCTGGCGCGGGTAAACTAGAGGGTGCGCCGCGCATGACGTGCGTGAGCCGAACGCCCACCAACCCGACCGTGTCTACACCTCTACACCCCCCTCCAACTGAACGGCCACAGAACAAACGACTCTCCCTCCCATGACCTCACATCATCCGCCCCTCCCACAAGCTGCGTACACAGGCTGGGTGTGATTCCATGCGTGCAGAGCTGGTGCGGGTAAACTAGAGGGTGCGCCACGCATGACGTGCGTGAGCCGAACGCCCGACAACCCGACCTTGTCTACTACTCTACATTACCCTCCAACTGAGCGGCCACACGACAAACGCCTCTCCCTCCCATGACCTCACGTCATCCGCCCCTCCCACGAGCTGCGTGCACAGGCTGGGTGTGATTCCATGCGTGCAGAGCTGGCGCGGGTAAACTAGAGGGTGCGCCGCGCATGACGTGCGTGAGCCGAACGCCCGCCAACCCGACCTTGTGTACACCTCTACACCCCCCTCCAACCGAACGACCACACGACAAACGACTCTCCCTCCCATGACCTCACATCATCCGCCCCTCCCACGAGCTGCGTACACAGGCTGGGTGTGATCCCATAAGTGCAGAGCTGGCGCGGGTTGAACTAGAGGGTGCGCCTGCGCATGGCGTGCGTGAGCCGAACGCCCACCAACCCGACCTTGTCTACAACTCTACACCCCCCTCCAACTGACGACGGCCACACGACAAACGACTCTCCCTCCATGACCTCACATCATCCGCCCCTCCCACGAGCTGCGTACACAGGCTGGGTGTGATCCCATGCGTGCAGAGCTGGCGCGGGTAAACTAGAGGGTGCGCCTGCGCATGACGTGCGTGAGCCGAACGCCCACCAACCCGACCTTGTCTACAACTCTACACCCCCCTCCAACTGAACGGCCACACGACAAACGACTCTCCCTCCCATGACCTCACACCATCCGCCCCTCCCACGTGCTGCGTACACAGGCTGGGTGCGATCCCATGCGTGCAGAGCTGGCGCGGGTAAACTAGAGGGTGCGCCGCGCATGACGTGCGTGAGCCGAACGCCCGACAACCCGACATTGTCTACTACTCTACATTACCCTCCAACTGAACGGCCACACGACAAACGCCTCTCCCTCCCATGACCTCACGTCATCCGCCCCTCCCACGAGCTGCGTGCACAGGCTGGGTGTGATTCCATGCGTGCAGAGCTGGCGCGGGTAAACTAGAGGGTGCGCCGCGCATGACGTGCGTGAGCCGAACGCCCGCCAACCCGACCTTGTGTACACCTCTACACCCCCCTCCAACCGAATGACCACACGACAAACGACTCTCCCTCCCATGACCTCACATCATCCGCCCCTCCCACGAGCTGCGTACACAGGCTGGGTGTGATCCCGTGCGTGCAGAGCTGGCGCGGGTAAACTAGAGGGTGCGCCGCGCATGACGTGCGTGAGCCGAACGCCCACCAACCCGACCTTGTCTGCAACTCTACACCCCCCTCCAACTGAACGGCCACACGACAAACGACTCTGGGCCCTCCCACGACCTCACGTCATCCGCCCCTCCCACGAGCTGCGTACACAGGCTGGGTGTGATCCCATGCGTGCAGAGCTGGCGCGGGTAAACTAGAGGGTGCGCCGCGCATGACGTGCGTGAGCCGAACGCCCGCCAACCCGACTTTGTCTACACCTTCACACCCCCCTCCAACTGAACGGCCACACAACAAACGCCTCTCCCTCCCACGACCTCACATCATCCGCCCCTCCCACGAGCTGCGTACACAGGCTGGGTGTGATCCCATGCGTGCAGAGCTGGCGCGGGTAAACTAGAGGGTGCGCCGCGCATGACGTGCGTGAGCCGAACGCCCACCAACCCGACCTTGTCTACACCTCTACACTTCCCTCTAACTGACCGGCCACAGGACAGACGACTCTCCCTCCCACGACCTCACATCATCCGCCCCTCCCACGAGCTGCGTACACAGGCTGGGTGTGATCCCATGCGTGCAGAGCTGGCGCGGGTAAACTAGAGGGTGCGCCGCGCATGACGTGCGTGAGCCGAACGCCCACCAACCCGACCTTGTCTACAACTCTACACCCCCCTCCAACTGAACGGCCACACGACAAACGACTCTCCCTCCCATGACCTCACATCATCCGCCCCTCCCACGAGCTGCGTGCACAGGCTGGGTGTGATTCCATGCGTGCAGAGCTGGCGCGGGTAAACTAGAGGGTGCGCCGCGCATGACGTGCGTGAGCCGAACGCCCGACAACCCGACATTGTCTACTACTCTACACCACCCTCCAACTGAACGGCCACACGACAAACGGCTCTGGGCCCTCCCATGACCTCACGTCATCCGCCCCTCCCACGAGCTGCGTACACAGGCTGGGTGTGACCCCGTGCGTGCAGATCTCGCGCGTGTAAACTAGAGGGTGCGCCGCGCATGACGTGCGTGAGCCGAACGCCCACCAACCCGACCTTGTCTGCAACTCTACACCCCCCTCCAACTGAACGGCCACACGACAAACGACTCTCCCTCCCATGACCTCACACCATCCGCCCCTCCCACGTGCTGCGTACACAGGCTGGGTGCGATCCCATGCGTGCAGAGCTGGCGCGGGTAAACTAGAGGGTGCGCCGCGCATGACGTGCGTGAGCCGAACGCCCGACAACCCGACATTGTCTACTACTCTACATTACCCTCCAACTGAACGGCCACACGACAAACGCCTCTCCCTCCCATGACCTCACGTCATCCGCCCCTCCCACGAGCTGCGTGCACAGGCTGGGTGTGATTCCATGCGTGCAGAGCTGGCGCGGGTAAACTAGAGGGTGCGCCGCGCATGACGTGCGTGAGCCGAACGCCCGCCAACCCGACCTTGTGTACACCTCTACACCCCCCTCCAACCGAATGACCACACGACAAACGACTCTCCCTCCCATGACCTCACATCATCCGCCCCTCCCACGAGCTGCGTACACAGGCTGGGTGTGATCCCGTGCGTGCAGAGCTGGCGCGGGTAAACTAGAGGGTGCGCCGCGCATGACGTGCGTGAGCCGAACGCCCACCAACCCGACCTTGTCTACAGCTCCACACCCCCCTCCAACTGAACGGCCACACGACAAACGACTCTCCCTCCCATGACCTCACATCATCCGCCCCTCCCACGAGCTGCGTGCACCGGCTGGGTGCGATCCCATGCGTGCAGAGCTGGCGCGGGTAAACTAGAGGGTGCGCCGCGCATGACGTGCGTGAGCCGAACGCCCGCCAACCCGACCGTGTCTGCAACTCTACACCCCCCTCAAACTGGACGGCCACACGACAAACGACTCTCCCTCCCATGACCTCACATCATCCGCCCCTCCCACGAGCTGCGTACACAGGCTGGGTGTGATCCCATGCGTGCAGAGCTGGCGCGGGTAAACTAGAGGGTGCGCCGCGCATGACGTGCGTGAGCCGAACGCCCACCAACCCGACCTTGTCTACAACTCCACACCCCCCTCCAACTGAACGGCCACACGACAAACGACTCTCCCTCCCATGACCTCACATCATCCGCCCCTCCCACGGGCTGCGTACACAGGCCGGGTGTAATCCCGTGCGTGCAGAGCTGGCGCGGGTAAACTAGAGGGTGCGCCTGCGCATGACGTGCGTGAGCCAGACGCCCACCAACCCGACCTTGTCTACAACTCTACACCCCCTCCAATCGACGACGGCCACACGACAAGCGACTCTCCCTCCATGACCTCACATCATCCGCCCCTCCCACGAGAGGTTTGTGTACACGAGTGGGTGTGATCCCATAAGTGCGGAGCTGGCGCGGGTAAACTAGAGGGTGCGCCTGCGCATGACGTGCGTGAGCCGAACGCCCACCAACCCGACCTTGTCTACAGCTCTACACCCCCCTCCAACTGACGACGGCCACACGACAAACGACTCTCCCTCCCATGACCTCACATCATCCGCCCCTCCCACGAGCTGCGTACACAGGCTGGTGTGATCCCATGCGTGCAGAGCTGGCGCGGGTAAACTAGAGGGTGCGCCTGCGCATGACGTGCGTGAGCCGAACGCCCACCAACCCGACCTTGTCTACAACTCTACACCCCCCTCCAACTGACGACGGCCACACGACAAATGACTCTCCCTCCCATGACCTCACATCATCCGCCCCTCCCACGAGCCGCGTACACAGGCTGGGTGTGATCCCATAAGTGCAATGCTGGCGCGGGTAAACTAGAGGGTGCGCCTGCGCATGACGTGCGTGAGCCGAACGCCCACCAACCCGACCTTGTCTACAACTCTACACCCCCCTCCAACCGACGACGGCCACACGACAAACGCCTCTCCCTCCCATGACCTCACATCATCCGCCCCTCCCCACGAGTCACGCGTACACGTGGGCCGGTGTGATCCCATGCGTGCGTAGCCGGCGCGGGTAAACTAGAGGGTTCGCGTACGACGTGTGCGGAGCCGAACGCCCCACCAAACCCGACTTTGTATGTTCTTACAACTCACACCCTCCAACTGACGACGGCCTTCACGACAAACGACTCTCCCTCCTGACTCACATCATCCGCCCCCTCCCACGAGCCGCACATTGAAGTCAGTGATCCCATGTGTGCGGGGGAAATGGGCAAAGTGGTAACTAGAGGGTGCGCCTGCGCATGACGTGTGTGAGCCGAACGCCCACCAACCCGACCTTGTCTACAACTCTACACCCCCTCCAACCGACGGCCACACGACAAACGACTCTCCCTCCCATGACCTCTCATCATCCGCCCCTCCCACGAGCTGCGTACACAGGCTGGGTGTGATCCCATAAGTGCAGAGCTGGCGCGGGTAAACTAGAGGGTGCGCCTGCGCATGACGTGCGTGAGCCGAACGCCCACCAACCCGACCTTGTCTACAACTCTACACCCCCTCCAATTGAACGGCCACACGACAAACGACTCTCCCTCCCATGACCTCACATCATCCGCCCCTCCCACGAGCTGCGTACACAGGCTGGGTGTGATCCCATAAGTGCAGAGCTGGCGCGGGTAAACTAGAGGGTGCGCCTGCGCATGACGTGCGTGGGCCGAACGCCCACCAACCCGACCTTGTCTACAACTCTACACCCCCCTCCAACTGACGACGGCCACACGACAAACGACTCTCCCTCCCATGACCTCACATCATCCGCCCCTCCCACGAGCTGCGTTAAAAGGCTGGGTGTGATCCCATAAGTGCAGAGCTGGCGCGGGTAAACTAGAGGGTGCGCCTGCGCATGACGTGTGTGAGCCGAACGCCCACCAACCCGACCTTGTCTACAACTCTACACCCCCTCCAACTGACGACGGCCACACGACAAACGACTCTCCCTCCCATGGTAACCTCACATCATCCGCCCCTCCCACGAGCTGCGTACACAGGCTGGGTGTGATCCCATGCGTGCAGAGCTGGCGCGGGTAAACTAGAGGGTACGCCTGCGCATGACGTGCGTGAGCCGAACGCCCACCAACCCGACCTTGTCTACAACTCTACACCCCCCTCCAACTGACGACGGCCACATGACAAACGACTCTCCCTCCCATGACCTCACATCATCCGCCCCTCCCACGAGCTGCGTACACAGGCTGGGTGTGATCCCATAACGGTGCAGAGCTGGCGCGGGTAAACTAGAGGGTGCGCCTGCGCATGACGTGCGTGAGCCGAACGCCCACCAACCCGACCTTGTCTACAACTCTACACCCTTCTCCAACTGACGACGGCCACACGACAAACGACTCTCCCTCCCATGACCTCACATCATCCGCCCCTCCCACGAGCTGCGTACACAGGCTGGGTGTGATCCCATAAGTGCAATGTTGGCGCGGGTAAACTAGAGGGTGCGCCTGCGCATGACGTGCGTGAGCCGAACGCCCACCAACCCGACCTTGTCTACAACTCTACACCCCCCTCCAACTGACGACGGCCACACGACAAACGACTTTCCCTCCCATGACCTCACATCATCCGCCCCTCCCACGAGCTGCGTACACAGGCTGGGTGTGATCCCATGCGTGCAGAGCTGGCGCGGGTACACTAGAGGGTGCGCCGCGCATGACGTGCGTGAGCCGAACGCCCACCAACCCGACGTTGTCTACAACTCTACACCCCCCTCCAACTGACGACGGCCACACGACAAACGACTCTCCCTCCCATGACCTCACATCATCCGCCCCTCCCACGAGCTGCGTGCACAGGCTGGGTGTGATACCATGCGTGCAGAGCTGGCGCGGGTAAACTAGAGGGTGCGCCGCGCATGACGTGCGTGAGCCGAACGCCCACCAACCCGACCTTGTCTACACCTCTACACTTCCCTCTAACTGACCGGCCACAGGACAGACGACTCTCCCTCCCACGACCTCACATCATCCGCCCCTCCCACGAGCTGCGTACACAGGCTGGGTGTGATCCCATAAGTGCAGAGCTGGCGCGGGTAAACTAGAGGGTGCGCCTGCGCATGACGTGTGTGAGCCGAACGCCCACCAACCCGACCTTGTCTACAACTCTACACCCTCTCCATCTGAACGGCCACACGACAAACGACTCTCCCTCCCATGACCTCACATCATCCGCCCCTCCCACGAGCTGCGTACACAGGCTGGGTGTGATCCCATAAGTGCAATGCTGGCGCGGGTAACCTAGAGGGTGCGCCTGCGCATGACGTGCGTGAGCCGAACGCCCACCAACCCGACCTTGTCTACAACTCTACACCCCCCTCCAACTGAACGGCCACACGACAAACGACTCTCCCTCCCATGACCTCACATCATCCGCCCCTCCCACGAGCTGCGTACACAGGCTGGGTGTGATCCCATAAGTGCAGAGCTGGCGCGGGTAAACTAGAGGGTGCGCCTGCGCATGACGTGCGTGAGCCGAACGCCCACCAACCTGACCTTGTCTACAACTCTACACCCCCCTCCAACTGACGACGGCCACACGACAAACGACTCTCCCTCCCATGACCTCACATCATCCGCCCCTCCCACGAGCTGCGTACACAGGCTGGGTGTGATCCCATAAGTGCAGAGCTGGCGCGGGTAAACTAGAGGGTGCGCCTGGGCATGACGTGTGTGAGCCGAACGCCCACCAACCCGACCTTGTCTACAACTCTACACCCCCCTCCAACTGACGACGGCCACACGACAAGCGACTCTCCCTCCCATGACCTCACATCATCCGCCCCTCCCACGAGCTGCGTACACAGGCTGGGTGTGATCCCATATGTGCAGAGCTGGCGCGGGTAAACTAGAGGGTGCGCCTGCGCATGACGTGCGTGAGCCGAACGCCCACCAACCCGACCTTGTCTACAACTCTACACCACCCTCCAACTGACGACGGCCACACGACAAACGACTCTCCCTCCCATGACCTCACATCATCCGCCCCTCCCACGAGCTGCGTACACAGGCTGGGTGTGATCCCATGCGTGCAATGCTGGCGCGGGTAAACTAGAGGGTGCGCCTGCGCATGACGTGCGTGAGCCGAACGCCCACGGACCCGACCTTGTCTACAACTCTACACACCCCTCCAACTGACGACGGCCACACGACAAACGACTCTCCCTCCCATGACCTCACATCATCCGCCCCTCCCACGAGCCGCGTACACAGGCTGGGTGTGATCCCATAAGTGCAATGCTGGCGCGGGTAAACTAGAGGGTGCGCCTGCGCATGACGTGCGTGAGCCGAACGCCCACCAACCCGACCTTGTCTGATTCGACCATACACCATTGCACGACGAGCCAAGAGACATGCCCGTGGTAAACACGCGCACGCTTGGCTCAAGTCGACAACCCTGTTGAGGGGACACCATGGCACCATCGGCCTTACACCAAAGACGGAGTAAGTTGTAAACACTTTAGTGTCTACAACTTACCCACCACCCGACCCTACACCGGTGGCGGATCAAAGACACAATGAATAGCACGACGAGCCAAAAGACATGCCAGTGGTAAACACACGCACGCTTGGCTGCAAGTCGAGCTATTCATTGTGTCTTTGCCTGTCCTTGTTCGATGTCTTTGCTTTTCGTGCTCACATTTAAAGATCACGCTAAGAGGGTGCTCTATAGACTTGACAACCTACCTTAAACAAAAAATTCAAGATTCCTAATAGATCCATGCAATTGTCATTAGAAGGCGAAATGTTGTCACGGGGATCATGGCCACCATGAATGCTACTATGGCACGTGCCCCTTTAAGGACAACGATTCCTACAAATCAAGTGAGTCGCTAACCACTTGAATAATACGTGACTACGGATTCCTACAAATCAAGTGAGTCGCTAACCACTTGAATAATACGTGACTACGCATGTCAAAAGAACTTCGAAAGCAAAGGAGAAAGAAAGACGCATCGGACACACAAGTGCGATATGGAAGAGCGAGTATGGGGAACACGTCCGTATAGAAATTTCGCAAACTGTTATTGTTTTTGCCGAAAGTTGTTACCTTCTCATTATGACTTTCATGAGAGGCTTCAAGAATGCTTGGCACTACACGAGAGATCCACGGTTTTGGCACTACACAAGAGTTCAGGCATGGCTAGCACAACTTCGGGTGAGTAACACGCAAGTTCTCAAAGTTTGAAAGGAGAAGGCTCTCTCCATTCATGCACACATAAAAAAATGTTACTAGTTTTTCAAGGGATAACAACTCCATAAAAAGGCTGCAAAGCTTCCATTTCGAAAGAAGGTTCGTTCCTCGTCATTCCCATCCACAAGATGGATACCTTCTGCAAAAATAGATCGTCTACAAATCTACAAAGAGCCTGGTCAACAGGTTCGCATGCGTTGCTACATACCTCGAAATCGCGGCAACATTCACGAAGGGCACCTGGTGGCACCCCAAACAAAAGCTTTCAGCTTTCGCCTCCAAACAAAAGGGGTACGAGAAAGATAGCGCACCTTTAATGTGTGGCACCTCGGACTTGCACCGAGATCTCCAAACCAAGATGGTTTGGTGCTCTACCTTTGAGCTAATGCCACAAAATTCTGTTGGGTTTGAAGATTTTCTGTACCCAAGTAAGGTGGGGTTCCTAGGTGACAACACATCTTTTTAAAGGAAAACTCAAACGCAAATGTAAAACGTACCACATGTCCTAATTTTTCACGGGAAACTTCGTCGTGAAGTTAGAATTCACGTCCGGTCAACCGTCGTTCCGGAAAACGCACCTCTGCAAAAACTGTGACCAAAGGCATGACCTACCCAAGGGAATACGCAACTTTCGGAAAAAATGTCCGATGAACGCAAATGAAAACGCAATTCAGGGTAGTTCTTCGCAAGGAAAGCGCCTGTTGCGTCACAATTGCCGGCAGGTTTCTCGTTTTCCCGCCAGCAAAAGGTCTGCGAATCTTGGCAGAAAATAAAAGAAGGCTTTCGCCTCCAAACAAAAGGGGTACGAGAAAGATAGCGCACCTTTAATGTGTGGCACCTCGGACTTGCACCGAGATCTCCAAACCAAGATGGTTTGGTGCTCTACCTTTGAGCTAATGCCACAAAATTCTGTTGGGTTTGAAGATTTTCTGTACTCAAGTAAGGTGGGGTTCCTAGGTGACAACACATCTTTTCAAAGAAAAACTCAAACGCAAATGTAAAACATACCACATGTCCTAATTTTTCACGGGGAACTTCGTCGTGAAGTTAGAATTCACGTCCGGTCAACCGTCGTTCCGGAAAACGCACCTCTGCAAAAACTGCGACCAAAGGCATGACCTACCCAAGGGAATACGCAACTTTCGGAAAAAAATGTCCGATGAACGCAAATGAAAACGCAATTCGGGGTAGTTCTTCGCAAGGAAAGCGCCTGTTGCGTCACAATTGTCGGCAGGTTTCTCATTTTCCCGCCAGCACAAGGTCTGCGAATCTTGGCAGAAAATAAAAGAAGGCTTTCGCCTCCAAACAAAAGGGGCACGAGAAAGATAGCGCACCTTTAATGTGTGGCACCTCGGACTTGCACCGAGACCTCCAAACCAAGATGGTTTGGTGCTCTACCTTTGAGCTAGTGCCACAAAATTCTGTTGGGTTTGAAGATTTTCTGTACCCAAGTAAGGTAGGGTTCCTAGATGACATCACACCTCCCTTGCCTCTTCGAAGAAAGACCGCTGTCTCCCGTTTTCTCCATTGCAGCTTGCTGCTTTTTTTTTTTAACTCTCTTGCGAGAGTCAACCGCTCGTTTTCAAATCGTAAAGAACTTCAAGTCAAACACGACTTGGCGCAGGCAACAGGCGGGATATCTCGCCTTGCATATCATCATCGTGCGCAATCGATCGCAAGCGCCATCGACTCGTCGTGATGACGGCCATGGCCATGCATGCGATTTCGCTATCTTATTATCTTAGTTTATATTCATGCACTCATCACCTGCTTGCCATGGAATTTCTATCATTTATACCGCGACTGTATGCGCCTTCCCCCATGTTCTCGCAATTTATACACGTCGATTAGCCTTTCTTTAAATTTATACAAGCGTTTAGGCTCTCGATCTCAGATTCTCGCCTGTCTCCGCGGCTTTTAGGGGCGTGTTTAGGACACCAAATCCCAATTACCCAGCTTTAGGAGGCATTTTGACACTTTAGGACCATTCTCGATTTTTTAGTAAAACTTAGTGAATTTTAGTTAGAATCCTTGTTCAAGTGATCGCAACGGTTCGAGTTGCAGATTGTGGCGGCGTGTACCCGAGGGTGCAGGTCCGCGCTCCGCATCGCTCCGAACCTCGTGGACCATCCCCTGCACCGTGCGCGCCACATTCCCACCATTACGCCCGGTGGTGTGACCCCACCCTCACGTGCAACGCATCGTTTGCACCATAGCGCTGTTCAGGTCAGCCATTTCATTCAACATACATCAAGGGGAGGAGGAGGGGGGGCTTGGTTGTAGTAGGAGTGCTGGGTGTCGGCTGGACTCACTGTTTGTCGTGCTTCTTCGCCCGTGCGTCATCCTCACCGTATTCCACAGCCATTCCAGCCCGAACCATTCCAGGTTTCATGGGATCCGTGCTTTCTGTTTCCTGCAGCAGCCGGCCCCCAACCGTGTTGTGCTCGTTGATCCGCGCCACGTGCGGGCTGGTCATGACGCATGCGTTTGTAGGCGCTCTCGCCTGCGTATCAGCACGCATCTTTGCAAACTTCGCATTGCGCATCCAGCGTCTGACTAGCCGTTTCACCGGGAAGTAGAAATAGTACTCCTGCGGGCGGTACACCTCACCCCGCGCCGTACGTGTCACACTGTATCTCTCCTCCTCGCACCACCCGACCGGCACTCCCGCCGCATCCCACGCGATGGGAACCCCGCATTTCTCCTGCGCTGGTTTCTTGGTCTCTGCTGGAAACGTTCTGTGATACTTCGGACACACATGCACTGCGTAGTCCCACACGGTCTCGGCACCAATCAGGCGTAGCATGTGCCAGAGCGACCCCGGTAAATTGGTGTTTGCTCCACCCAGCAGCATCTTCAAGATTTTCATGAACGTGTTGAAGTGCGCGTCTGTCCACTGCTGCCGCCGTTTCATGTCCAGCAAATACCACACAGCTTCCTGCAGCGTCACTCCGTGGGGGCTCGCCAGCCCAGGCGTTAGAAGCGGATCCATCTTTTTGGGACTGAGTTCGGCCGACTCTGGCGCGTCCAATGTCTCCACTTTCGCTGGCTCCGGCGCGTCTACCGTCACCGCTTTCCCTGCCTCCGGAGGGTCCACTGTCACCTCTTTCGCCGGCACCGGCACGTACACCGTCACCTCTGCGTGATGAGCCAGCAGCAAGGCGGCCGCCTCTTCCACCTCGATTTCCATGCCCGCCTTTGCAGCTAGTTCCTGCGAGTGGCCGTCCCCTCCTGGCTTAGTTTCTGTGCATATTCTGCGTGCGCTGCATGCCCCTGCGCATGTTGCATGACGTACAATACATACTACAATACGCACTACATGATGTTTCCACGTCCTGTCCGAGCAGGGCGTACATCGTAAAGAAAGTCCGGGATGGAGAGGAGGTCCGCCTCCGCATCACCACCTTCGTCCGTCTCCTCCACGATGTCTTCTTCCGGGATGTCCGGCAAATCCAACACCTCCTCCCAGTATGCATTTTCGGCTGGGGTGGGGGCATCTGACGACCCCCCTTCCTCGCAAAGACTCAATCCCATATATCCCACGGCCTGTGCGTCCGCCAGGTCGTGGTTCGTATCATTCCCATCTGCGCCGGCTCCTCCCACCAGGGTATACCGCATTCTCTTGTTGGGTATCCTCGCCTGCTGAGAATCATCATCCGCTGTTTCCGCAAACACTGGGGCCGCCTCCATCTGGTGGCCAGCGGAGATGGCAATGACACGGTGCCTTTGATCAAACTGAACTCCCAGAGATTGCATGTGGCCTATGAGCACGTCAATCCGTCCCTTGTGCTCCTTTCCGGCGCGCCCTACCTGATCAGGTATGCCCAGCGTGCACAAGTCGTCGGGGGTGAAGAGGGAGCGAATGCTGGGGCGCTTGATGTCACGGTAAGCGCGTTGCGCCAACTCCAGTAGCCGGGCGTCGGTCACGTGCCGGTTATCCCACGCGGTTGGGAGCTGCGCTGTTTGGCACGTGACGGCTTCCCCCCCGGCTCGCCGTTTCCCCCGCGCGCCGTCCACCGGGCTCGCCCCCTCACCTGCTAGCTCTCTGGGGCCCACAGGCGGTCCCCGGAAGCTTGTTATCCGCATCCTCTTATCGATCATGCACCCGAGAGTTGTCAATCTTTCAGCAAGCTGACCCAGCTGACGGAGCTTTGCGTCCTTTTGCGTCCTCGTGAGGCGGCCGCCGGCCTTCCTTGGGATCCATCCGATGTCCACACCAAACCGTGACACTTTGGGTTGCTTGCCTTGCCCAATATCCAGGCTTTGCAGTTTGCGCAGGATGACGGCGTCATCCAGTTCAGCCATCACCGCGCATACCTGCCGCAAATCACCCCTTCCGTGTCACCGACCTGCACGCAGCACATCCGTTGAGGGCAGGGAAGATATCTTCCGTTGAGCTGGTACGGCCCCAAATCAAAATTTCTTTCGGCCCGCCTTCGGCCCGCCCGGTCCAAACTACAAAATGCCCGCGAAAATTTTAATCTTAAGTATGGGAAAATGCAAAAATCGCGAAATTTTCATCAAAAATTTAGAAGTTTGCGCCAAATTGGTTCGGCCCCAAAGCAATTTCTCTTTCGGCCCCTCTTCGGCCCGGGCCTCATTTTGGCGACTCAGTTCGGCCCGGGGCCGGCCAATTGGGGTAAGATATCTTCC